>BQNB010088239.1:0-27707 GCA_026074375.1 Tanacetum coccineum | reverse complement strand
CCATGACATACTAACAACAACTTCCCGGCTTAGCGTGCGAATCTGAGAGTTCCACCATGTTAAAGCCTTACCCACAAATAAACCAGTAGTGTATTTCACTTTTTGGTCATTTCTACAACCACTCATATCCTGCACGTTCTCCATTTTCTCAATCCAACGAGTAAGAACTACAGCACCTCCCTTACCATCATATTCCTTAAGGTTACAAGATAAGAACTCCTTATATGAACAACCTACCCGGTTGCCATTTACTAACACATTCCCCACGTTCTCCTGAACGTTCTCATTAACCACATTACCATTCTGATTTCTAATATTTCCTTAGTTACTAACCTGAGCTAGCATGGAGGGTAAGAGGTTTTGCAATTGCTAGGCAATGATCATCGAGAAGTCGGGTGCACCCCCAATGGCTCCCTCTATATTCACATTGACTCCCTCTACACCCCCATTAGCTTCTAAACCCAGGTCATTTCCTTGACCATTCAATTCATTAACACGCTCATCATTACCTTCCCTAGGTCTTCTACCCCCTTCCACCTTTAGTAACCCGTTTAGCTGTTCCCCCTCCTAGTGATTCGACAGCGGGCCAGCCAACACTTCGGGTCCTTATCCTTGGTGGCATTATCTATACAAGGGAGAACATGGGCAATGTTAGGTAAGTGGGAAGACTCGCACATATATATAAAATATCTTACTATATATAACCAGATATACACGTAACTCCACCCTACGGAGTTAACATCGATTTGTGTGAACAACATTATCAAGTATGAGTGAGTTATGATACACTTATAACTACGTTGGCTATCGTACTTATATTCGCATCATTTCCTATTCATATCCAATATTGAGCCCACCCATTTCAATGACTGACATAACCAAGGCACCAAACCACGAACACACAAAGGCACACAGAAGCAGAACACGACGCACATAGATCTTATATGCAACTAGACGACGGATCTTAGGTTATAGTCTAGGGCAAACCACCTAGTTCTCTATAACCTTGGCTCTGATAACCAATATGTTACACCCCGACAATGGCAGAAACTCGAGAATGCAACATAATGATTAATCATAACACAAGATAGAAAATAAAGAAAACTACAATGCATAAACTTCAAGTGCTATAAAGACCATCAACCTCGAACAACCACGAGTGATGTCCCAAAACGCAACTAAAATCCACAATCTCTTATAATTATTCAAATGCCCTCACAGGGGTCCATAATCCAAACTTAATCCAAAACATCCAAATACTAGAATCAAACAATAAGCAAGCAAGACTTCACATAAAATTTCCCTCGGGATACTTCTAAGTCTGCTAACACAATCACCAAACTACTCTTCTTTCACTTTACCTAAAAATGACACTCAAAAACGTCAACAATAATGTTGGTGAGCTCGTAGGTTTGACCTTAAACCCAAAAGTTGTGCCAATATTTCAAACAGTGGACAATAGTGCTATATGACAGTGAATATATGCAAACAACCTTAGCATCACCGCTAATCAATAACCATATGTCACTTACGCACCCAAAAGGCCTACCAACTGGAGCACTAAAATTAGGACAGGACCACATATAAACAAGGGTAGGCGTACCCATCCGCTCATATCATGCACAGACTCCATTTTCTCAATCCAACGAGTAAGAACAACAACACCTCCCTTACCATCATATTCCTTAGGGTTACAAGCTAAGAACTCCTTATATGAACAACCTACCCGGTTTCCATTTACTATCACATTCCCAACGTTCTCATTAACCACATTACCATTCTGATTTCCAATAATTCCTCAGTTACTAACCTGAGCTAGCATGGTGGGTAAGAGGTTCTGCAATTGTTAGGAATGATCGTCAAGAAGCCAGGTGCTCCCCCATTGGCTCCCTCTACATTCCTATTGACTCCCTCTACACCCCCCATTAGCTCCCAAACCCTGGTCATTTCCTTGACCATTCAAATCATCAACATGCTCATCATTACCTTCCCTAGGTCTTCTACCCCTTCCACCTCTACCAACCCATACACCCGTTCCCCCTCCTAATGATTCAATAGCAAGCTGGCCAGCACTTCGAGTCCTTATCTTTGGTGGCATTATCTATACGAGGGAGAACATGGGAAATGTTAGATAGGCAGGAATACTCGCATATATATAGAATATCTTACTATATATACAGATATACACATAACACCACCCTACGGTGTCAACATCGATTTGTGTGAACAACATTACTAAGTATGAGTGAGTTGTGATACGATTATAACTACGTTGGCCACCGTACTTATATTTGCATCCTTTCCTAGTCATATTTAATATTAAGCTCACACATTTCAATGACTGACATAACTAAAGCACCAAACCGCGAACACACAAAAGCGGAACACCGCGCACATAGATCCTATACGAAACTAAACGACGGATCTTATGTTATAGTCTAGGCCAATCCACCTAGTTCTCTATAACCTTGGCTCTGATTACCAATCTGTCACACCCCGACAACGGCGGAAACTCGGGAATGTAACATAATGATCAATCATAACACAAGATACAAAATAGAGAAAACTACAATGCATAAACTTCAAGTGCTATGAAGACCATCAACCTCGAACAACCTCGAGTGATGTCCTAAATCGCAACTAAAATCCACAATCTCTTACAATTATTCAAATGCCCTCACAGGGGTCCATAATCCAAACTTAATCCAAAACATCCAAATACTAGAATCAAACAACAAGCAAGCAAGACTTCACATGAAATTTCCCTCGGGATACTTCTAAGTCTGCTAACACAATCACCAAACTATTCTTCTTTCACTTCACCTGAAAATGATACTCGAAAACGTCAACAATAATGTTGGTGAGCTCGTAGGTTTGACCTTAAACCCAAAAGTTGTGCCAATATTTCAAACAGTGGACAATAGTGCTATATGACAGTGAATATATGCAAACAACCTTAGCATCACCGCTAATTAATAACCATATGTCACTTACGCACCTAAAGGGCCTACCAGCTGGAGCACTAAAATTAGGGCAGGACCACACACAAACCAGGGTAGGCGTACCCATCCGCTCCAATAATCACACAAATACTGGGTAGGCGTACCCATCCGCTCCAAACAATCATACAACACATAATATTCACATAACAGTCATAAGCACATATCTTGTCCCAAAAACAAAACCACATTTCGCACAGATCAATTCAAAACATTTCAAAACACATTTGAGTATCATTTTCCCCCAACGGAAAAACAGTAAAAAGTGGGGCTACGAGAACTCACCTCAAGCAAGTCTTTAGCAACCAAATCTCAATCACACAAGCAAATGCAACGACGCCCGCACACGACCTAGTCCAGTTAATGTCCCAATTTAATCATCCAATTCCAAAACAATCTTCACGTTTGATGCATAGAGTTTAGACGCGTTGTACAATTACCCAAAATAATTTAGTGGTGTGATGGTTGACAACATATCCTAACAATCATATCAATCCCATTACTCGATAATACATACTTATACTATTTAGAGAAAATAGATAAGTAATATAAATAAATATTTATAATTAATAATTATAAATATATCTCGAACATCAAAACACCCTGCCAAAGGTAATTAAATCGATGTCAAAGACATGACCCTCGATCTCTAGTTTGCAACCCTTAATAACCTTATCAATCTCTACTAGCTGCCCGCTAGCTATCTCAATCTCATATCTGAAACCTAAGTCGCTGGACCTCTACCTCAACAGAGTTAATGAAAGTAAAGTGGAAACAAAACTATCATCGACACAACAGTTCGAATAGGTAGTGGGCAAAAATGATTGTTTAAAGTAAACGTACCCGTCACTATGTTCGGATCATGTCAAGCTTCTCCTATTCTCCCAACATGGAATGCCGCTAACCCCTAGCTTGTTTCCCTGGTTTTCCTCCACGATCTTGACCCCCGTTATTAGCAGCAACTTAATTTGGAGGATTTTCTTCCGGTCTTTGTGCCCTATTTAATCTAGGACAAGCTAACCTGACATGGTCAATACTACCACACTTATAACAAGCCCCAACAGTTGGGTTTCTAGCATTGACATGATTCACATTCCTCGCCACACCTCTACAATCCTTTGGCCACTAGACCCGGCGATTACATAGAAAGCTTGGTTGCCACAAGGCCCTTCAGGTGTAAGGGAAGAGTTGCAGGTGTACACTTGGCCAATACTACCCCTAATTCTCCACATCGTACTGGGAAGATTGCATCTAATAGTATTCTTCAGTTCCGGCTCCGGTTTGACTGCTGATTCTTCAGTATTGACTCTGACTTTGGCATTTTTGGACTTTGGCCTTGATTTTGCACAGTCTTTTCCATTCCATGCTCAGTTTTGTCATTTTGGCTTAGTTTTCTGTCTTTTTGTTGATATCCACTTCCTGCACAATACAAATGCAAAACAAACATATATTTGGCAGTTTTTGTCTGTTTTTGGTCATTTAAGCTCGTTTTTAGAGGTAAAAGATATGTGTAATTAAACACTTATCATCAGGAAATTGCATAATGCAATGGGAAAATATGTATCTCAGAAGTTTCGCTACTTTCGCAATTATGAATCATGTCCGAAGAAGAAGTGTTACAAGGAAAAAATTATCCGAATAAATTATGATAGTGAAGACGGTGGAATTAAACCGAGATTTATGATGTATTGTAAAATAAAAAGGAAGAAACATAGTCGATTCAAAAAGAAGTTTATATCGAAGGAATTACTTGGAATGATCAATTATTCGTTGATACGTTACAAAAATCAACGATGTAAAGTCTTGTAAAAAGTGGCCGATATCACCACTTATTCTGTAAAAGTATGTAAAGAGCGGGATGTAAGGGAATTTGACCATTATGGGAACGCCATCTCAGGTTGTCTTTGTCATTTCTGTGATCGAGGCATTTGTCTGTATGTTCGAGTCTTTGTCATGGAACGGTCGAGGGAAAGTTACTAGCAACCATACCTTATTTGTTGGTTTAATCTATTTGTTTTGTGAATTTTAATTAACACCCATTTTTCTTCCAATTCATAGCAACTAACCTTGGGTTTTACTCGAACAAGGTTGGATTGGGTCATGCATGTCTATTCTATCATTATGGCCATGTATGCATGATTTAGCCGCTTTGTTGGTTTACATCTTTCGGTGAAAGTTAGAAGCTCCCTACACTACATCATTCTTCATCCTAACCGCTGGTTAAACACGAATAGGGATGTGATCTACTCTGTCGTTACGGCCGTGTATGTATGATACAGTTGCCTTGCTGGTGTGGTACTTATGGTGAAAGACTGTTGAATGATCAACCCTAAGCCTTCTTAACCAAATTTAGCTTTTAATTTGTTTCTCCTTATCTTTAGCAGTGGAGATGTGTATCCTTGCCAAGCTTATGACACGAAGCTAATCATGACCGAGCAATTAAGCGTACTACTTAAATGTTGCACCCTAGATTAGTTGAGTGATCTGAGTGTTTTCATTTCCATATTTCATGAGGAGCTTGGTTATGTACAGGTGATTAGGACAAAACAATGCTTAAATGAAAAATCCACAACTTCAGTTGGGGCACATTTTCATAAACTGAAACTTTTTCTAAAGTCTACTTCAGGACAAGTAGGATTCAAGTGGGGGGCTACATGATGACATCAAGTAACGTCACTTTATTATATTATTTATCCTATCTATTTTGCCCATTTTGTTATAATTATTGCATAATTTGGTACTTAATTGCTTTAAAGTTGATAAATGCAGTAGTTCAGGAGTGTTTTGTGAAGAAAAGCTAAAAGGCACATAAATTGGAGCTAAATTGAAGATATTTGAAGATTGCTGATTTCTGACCAATACGCCGTATCCAACAAAAGAGATATGACGTATCAGCGTATAACAACCCATAATTTTCATCAAATGCAAAATCAACCTATTTTATTATGATCACAATTATACGGGGAATTTTTTTGCTTTATTACATTACTTGCATTACCAATATCTCAATATGCAATGTAACTTGCATAACTAAAGTAGACGAGCTCACGTAACCTATCTATATCAATCCTATCTTCATATATGTCAAGCAAACATCATAACATGTCAAGTCGATATCTTAATATCATTATTACAAAGTACATTACTCATATAATGTACCATTCGCAACATTATATCAAAACAGGCTTTAAACCGCTATCATATACCTCTAAACCCTAATTTCAAAAAGGGTTAATATCTAAAGTAAATGCACAAGCTACTAAAGCATATATACAAGTAATATAACATCTCATTTGAATATACTTTACCTCCAAAATAAGGTACAAGTCCTTTAAAGCATAATGTACAAGTCATTAATGCACGATGTCTAAAATAGCCGTTTTACCTTCGTCTTCCCAAGCAAACTTGTATACTCCATCAAGTACAAGGTACAAGCAAGTCATATAATTCATTTACATTCCATAATCATCCTCATTTCATAAGATTTCATGAAAGAAACCTAGAAAGCCTTACCCAAGCAAAATACTAAACCATGACACGTTTCTCGATATTTATCCATTTTAAACTTCAACTAACACTCAAATAAGTTGTAATAACTTAATTTACAACATTATCAATTATATTCTATTATCATTTCATCTCAATTATACACGAAATAAATCCAAGAAACCCTAAACGTGCCCTAATTTGACTTTGGACCCGTTTACTCATTTTCGCCCATTTTAAACCCGAACCACTAATCAAAGCTTGTTATTAACTCTTAATACAAGTCTTGTGATCATATATCTATTATAATATCACAAGTATACTCGAAATGGAAGCCTAAAAACCTAATTCGAGCCCGATATAACCCGCGACCCCCATTTTTGCAAAATGACCCATTTTAAGACTTCTCTTGCACTCAAGCACATCAATGACAAGCACCTCTACCTTCCTAAGCATCTTACCATGCTACTTAACCCATTTCTTGGTCTTAAAAATTGCCACATCTTCCTCTTTTGCACCATATAAGCCGCGACACCACAAGGACTCAAATAACACATCAAAGCTAGTTTTTAGCCTTAGCAAATCATCATATAGCCTCTCATAGTCACCCTCTAGCTGCTCTACATGTCCAAGATCAGATCACTAAGACTCCTTAGCCTCTAAGGTACAATTCGACTATAAAAAGAGCTCATAACCCCTCATTCTTACTCATCCCCCACTTTCTCCTCTATAACCCATCATAGCAGCAATACTTTGCTCAAGAAGTGTTCTAAGGAGTCCCAAGACTAGAAGTGAAGTGAAAGATTGAAGCCTTGAAGCCCCGAAGTCGTTATTCTAGGCGTACAAGTGCAAAAGTCCCGATTTCGACCCATTTCTAAGCTATAAGCTCAAACCCAGGTTCTGGATATTCCACTTCTGCTCCTACACTCTTATAATATTTATATGATCCTAAATTTACTGTTGTTAAAGTTTTATAACTCAATTCATACTCATTTTCCATTTTGATCCAAAACCGTAAACTCGAAACCCTAATTTCATGTTTTTCTTGAATCTATGAGCTAATATGATAAAATGTTGTTATAATCTATCCTAACATGCTTAACTAATGTTATTATAACCACTTTATAAAGTCTTGAAGGAATTTGAAATAAAAACCTACGCGTTTTCATTATAAAACCCTAATTCGACTCGTTTTGATTTCAAGCTTAATGAATCATTAATCTGAACATTTCGTTAAGTTAAACCATCATATTTTAGCTTATATTAATAAGCTATAACCTGAAAATGTCTTTTGGAATGTTAAAATAAGCTTGCATGGCATTTTGGACTTGTTTTGTAAAAGTATTCCATGCAAAGGGTATATACCGTAACTTTTGAAAACTTATAAGTACAAGGACTATTTTTGCCATATTTCTAAAGTTATAACTATAGGGGTCTATTATGTCACTTTCCAAAGTGCAAGGTTTACTTTGTACATCTTTTAAACTTGAAGGACTAAACTTGTAAAAGTGCAAACTCCAAGGGTATATTTTGTCATTTTTCATTCTCAAGGGTCTAAAATGTAACATTTTGAAAAAGTATAAAAGTTCATTCAAAACATTACAAGACATAACTTTAATTAACGCTTGCTGTGCTTATCATTTCCAGATATTGATCAAAACGCTTAAAACCGATTATATCGTATCACAATACTAGGGAGCTTCATATTAAGGGGTTTCATCTTGGTATTACGTTCTGACTGAGTTGTTGGGTTTACAATTTAAATTGCCCTAGCTCCTCAAACGTTTACTGAATGACTTCTAAATTATGATGGCCCAAACTATGATACAATAATTCCAAACTTTCTAATCAAACTCATAACAATATTAGACTCTCTGAACCAAAGTTCTAGAGTACAATCTACCTAAGACTTGACATATTTACTCAGGTTGCGTGACGTGGCTGTTTACTATCATTTTGCTATATCAACCTTCCCTGTTAGGATTGTGATAAGGTCGTCAACTTTCATTTTGGAATAATTATTACAACTACCTATCAAGTGAAATTCATAACCTCGTCTTTACTTATTTACATGTTTTATAAACCCACGAGGGGGATACATGCTTGTTTACAAACTCTTTTACATACTCATTTATCTTATAACAATGTTATTACTTTTTAAAGACTTAGTGAGTTCATAGCCTCACTTTTTAATCTCTTTATTGTTTCATAAACCCGTAAGGGGGATACATGGTATAAATTACAAATACAAGTGTTTTTCTAGAGTATAAGCTAACCTGATATACCATTACAATTAATGTCTAAGTTACTTATGCCAAAAGTTCCTCATTATCATGCACCATTAATCACTTACTGGTGAACGCGAATATTGTGGATAGATCTATCAGGATTGAAGAATCCTGTTTGTGTTAGCCAGATAGGTAACCAAACACACTATATTTGAATTTCATAGGTATATGGCAATTACCTACACCGAGGGCCATTATCTATATATATATATATATCACATCAATTTGGGTATATATATACACCAGTCAGTTTGTGTGCCATGAGCTTAGACGAGACAATAACGCAATTATACCATAACATTATACATGCAATACCATTTTCCCATGATAATTGTATTCGTTGCAATTATTACCAATAATGGGTGTATAACAACGTAACCCAATACCACACTATAACGCATTACTATGACACTGCTTTTATAACAATTACTTATGATGACTTGTATTCAACTATTACATTTCAAACCTATGAATTTCACTCAACCATTGTGTTGACTTTTTAGCATGTTTATCTCAGGTAATTGAGCAACTTATGGCACGGAGTGGCATGGACATGAAGATGGCTAAAACTTGTTATCATTCACATTGTATGTAACTAGATTTTGGGACCTGCCTTTGTAAAACTCTGATTTTAAATGAATGATAACGTATCTTTTGAACAAACGTCTCTTTTGAGTCATTTTCTATGATTATGATTGTTGTATCCATGAAGTAATACCCCAGATTAGCTTCTGCTGCTATATGTAAAAATGGGGGTGTTACAGATTGGTATCAGCGCCATGGTTATAGAGAACAAGGTCAAAACCTTAACTATAACCACATTTCTTTTTCTAGCCATCAAAGTCCTCTGTGCCACTACATTCTGGATCAGTATGTAAAGATACATAACTATTATACTATATTATACCATAAATAACTTTTGTTATTTACAACTGGGTTGTTAATAGAACGTTGTCTTCTCACAACCACTCTACTTCCGATATTGAGGATGTTTTTTCCTCTATGAATATTCTTAACTATACTTCGGTCTCGTCGAATTATTTCCCAGCTTCATCGGGAAGCAGTTCTTTTAACTCTTTGGAAAACTTTAAAGATAATATGATCCCACCAGTATGCTCACCTTTTTTACAATAATCCTTATTTAAAGGAGGTACAAGCATTTTATGCTAAGGAATCACCTATTTCATCACCAGATCCCATTACTCCACCAACTATTTTGACTCCATCTCCGGTATTACCACCATCACTACTATTTGATCCCCGATATTTCTTTGTTCCTGAAGAACTATTACCACCTAAGAAGCAAATCCATTCTTCCTCAACTACGTTATCTAATTCATCTTGGAATCAAACTTGTAATTTGGTATCATCATCTTTCTTAGTTTATACTCCTACCCTACCTTAAATATTTAAAATAGGAAAAAGTTCAATTAAGATGCATCTGAAATATCATGAGGAACAAATCGAAGATATTTTGAATTACTTAGATGAACTCTCTTTTCACCACATTGAGAAAATGGAAGAAGGACATATTAATGATAGAATGATCATACGAAGAAATGGTAACGAACTAAAGACCAAACTTAAGAGAATCCGTACTCAGATTATCAAACTTCAAAAGAAGCATTTAGGGCAAAAGGATAAGATTGCCTTTTCTCACTATAGAATTTCCAATCTTGAACAAATCATTGAGGAGATCCAAGCTCGTCACCAAACAGACCAGGAGGATCTTTAGGATGTCATCTACCGGCTCAAAATCAACAAACTATCAGACTAGTTATAAACTTTATCCTAGCCATGAGATGTGTGATATAAATAAAAACACTTGTCAAATCTTGACTATGAACAGTAAGAAGGCAAGTTATTTATGAAGGCAATCCCGTTACGTACCTTATTGTTTCCAGCGTATCTCTCTTTCATCATCATCTCTATCATCATCATTATCTTTGTCTCCATTATAAATCATACCATAATCCCTAAGTGGTTAAAATTCAAAAATAAGCATTTCTCTTTAAGCATTTTAAGCATCACATTTTCTTTTAAGTATTACCTTTCAAAACTTGTGATATCATTCTTATTACGTGTTCTCTTATGTTGATAGAATGCCTCACAAAAGGACGTCAACATCTGAAACACCAGCCATAACTTTGGCTGCCATCCAGTAACTGATTACTGATGGTATTATTGTCGCTCTAGAAGCACAAGCTGCTACCATGGCAAATGCCGACAAAACAGGAACACCGGACCTACTGGAACTCTTGTATCAAAAACAAGGAACTATAAAGAATTCGTTAGCTATCAACCTTTCTACTTTAATGGTACGGAAGGAGCAGTTGGCCTCATTCGCTGGTTTGAGCGGTCTGAATCGGTATTTTCTCGTAGCAACTGTGCCGAGGAAAACAAAGTGACATTTGCTACCGGTACTTTAACCGATGATGCCCGCCCTAAGATCCTAGTTGGAATGCAAATGCCCAACCTACTTGGATATATATCAACGCCAACAAATCATTTGGACCGAATTAAAAAAGATCTAAACCAATATAAGTATTGCCCACGAACTGAAGTCACGAAGATAGAAACGAATTTTACAACTTGGTTGTAAAAGAAAATGATCTTAAACTTACATTTAAGGAGTATTCCAAGAAATCGCCTCTTATGCCTACAAGAACATGGTACCAAACCCGAGAAACTTATAGAATTTTCATCAGTGGAATGCCGCAGAATATGAGGAAATGTTAGCTACACATAGCCTCGAAGCCTCAAACTTTGGAGGAAGCCACCAACATAGCCCAGAGATTAATGGATCAGATAATAAGGCATGATTCTGTGCAAGAAACCAATGATCTTAAACGAAAGCTTGAGGATAAGGGAAACATCATCAACAACAATAACTATCAGAATAACTATAATAACAACCATAACAATGATTACCACCAACAGCAGAACAAGAAGCAAGAAACCTTCAAGACTTATACTACCACCAATGGGTATACTGGGAATCGTCCCTTGTGTAAAAGATGCACCTTACATCATATAGGTCCTTGCACTGTCAAATGTCGGACTTGCAACAAGATAGGTCATCTGACTAAGAACTGCAGAAACAAAATACCAACCACTGGAAACAACCCACAATCGGTATCCATAACTTGTAATATCTGTGGAGAAAAAGGACATTATGTAAATCGGTGCTCAAAAGCAAACAACAGGGCTACAGGAGGGCGTACTTAGAGACAAGTTTGTTTTTGTTCACTCAATGATTTCTACTCTAGAAACACCTCTCGAAGATATTTAAGTTCATCACCAGAATCTTCTGAAACACACTTCATAAATCTGAAAACCCCAAACATCAAACTACAATCCTTGTTATTTGTTGCTTTTATCTAGAATCCTACCACGAGACACGTAGCATAAGTATCAACTCTTTTAAAGTTTCATATGTAAAGTTATCCATGAAATAAATAAAGTGATGATTCCGTTACATCTTGTTATCTGGTGATATCAAAACTCGACATCATTTGTCAATTCCATTAATTCCATTATGTTCAACTCTGAATACTCTCCTCATAACTTTGAAACATAAATTATCATCCTCGACTATATGGGCGTCAGTACAATTAATATCTCCATATTTTTCTTACCTTTCATGATCATATCATTTCTGTACATTACCGTTTTGATATCATGTTTTATGCTTAGGTAAGACGATTTATGATCATCTTATTGAAATGAATTAGGACGCTTCTTCATTTGAATAAGGAAATTATAAATCTCCGAACTATGAATTTATAAATTCTCAGTTACAAGGATTTGGACGCTTCTCTTTGTAAGTGACAAATTATAAATAAGTAGGCTTAAGTATATAGCATACGTACAAACAAGTTTCTTTCAATCCGTTTGTACAAATAATTCCTTTTCTTCACTTATCATTATCATTATTACCTTTATTATCTGTTCATTTCCAAATCTGTATCCCACATGATTAGCAACTCTCTTACAAAATTCATAATCATTCCTTGACATCTCTCCGGCATTTCGACTAAATCTCGGGACGAGATTTCTGTAAGGGGTGGAGACTATAACAACCCAAGAATTTTCATCAAATACAAAATCAACCTATTTTATTATGATCACAAATCTACGGGAAATTTTTCGCTTTATTACATTACTTGCATTGCCAATATCTCAATATGCAATGTAACTTGCATAACTAAAGTAGACGAGCTCACGCAACCTACCTATGCCATCTATATCTATTTATATGTCAAGCAAACATCATAACATGTCAAGTCCATATCTTAATATCAATATTACAAAGTACATTACTCATATAATGTACCATTTGCAACATTATATCAAAACAGGCTTTAAACCGTTATCATATCCCTCTAAACCCTAATTCCATGAAGGGTTAATATCTAAAGCATATGTATAATTAATATAACATCTCATTTGAAATTTAAACTCCCTCCAAGTTAAGGTACAAGTCTTATAAAGCACAATGTACAAGTCATTAAGCATGTCATCTAAAATCGCCATTTCATCTCCGGTTTCCTAAGAATCTTGTACAATCTATCAAGTACAAGTTACAAGCAAGTCATGCACTTCATTTACAATCCATATTCATTCTCATTTCATGAAATTACAAGAAATCCAAGTTAGAAACCCCAACCCGAGCTAAATAATAAACCATGACCCGTTTCTCGATTTTTATCCGTTTTAAACCTCAACCACTACTCAAATAAGTTGTAATAACTTAATTTACAACATTATAAATCATATTCTATCATCATTTCTTCTCAATTATACACGAAATAAATCCAAGAAACCCTAAACGTGCCCTAATCTGACTTTGGACCCATTTACTTCTTTTCACCCATTTTAAACCCGAACCACCTATCAATTCTTGTTAATAATCCTTAATACAAGTCTTGTGAACATATATCTATCATTATATCACAAGTGTACACGAAATGCAAAGCTAAAAACCTATTCGTTCCCTAATTTGACCCGCGACCCATAACCTTGCAAATTGACCCATTTTTAAAACTTTCTTTTGCATCTAAGCACCTTGTGACTCACCCACATGCTCCATAGCAGCTTACCTAGCAGCTACAACAAATATCTTCACCATTTTTTGGCTAGAAAAGAGACCACATCATTACGTTTTGACTGTGTTGTTGGGTTTACAATTTAAAGTGCCCTAGCTCCTCAAACGTTTACTGAATGACTTCTGAATTATGATGGCCCGAACGGTGATACAATAATTCCAAACCTTCCAATTAAACTCATAACAATATTAGACTCTTAGAACCAAAGTTCTAGAGTACAATCTTCCTAATACTTGACATATTTCCTCAGGTTATGTGATGTGGCTGTTTACTATCATTTTGCTATATCAACCTTCCCTGTTAAGATTGTGATAAGGTCGTCAGCTTTCATTTTGGAATATTTATTACAACTACCTATCAGGTGAGTTCATAGCCTCACTTTTTAATCTATTTAATGTTTTCATAAACCCGTGAGGGGATACATGCTATAAATTACGAATACAAGTATTTTTCCAAGTTATATGCTATCCTGATATACCATTACAACTAATGTCTAAGTTACTTTATGCCAAAAGTCCCTCGTTATCATGGACCATTAATCACTTACGGGTGAACGCAAATATTGTGGATAGATCTATCGGGATTGACGAATCCTGTTTGTGTTAGCCGGATAGGTAACCAAACACACTATATTTGAATTTCATAGGTATATGGCAAATACCTACACCGGGGGCCATTATCTCTCTATATATATATCACATCATTTTTGGTATATATATACACTAGTCAATTTGTGTGCCATGAGCTTAGATAATAACACAATAATACATTGTTAATAATATTGTTACCATTTTTCCCTGATAATTGTATTCGTTGTAATTATTATAAATAACGGGTGTATAACAACGTAACCCAATATCAAATATCACAATAATGCAATTTTCCATAATAATTGTGCTTGTACAATTATTACACTATAACTTGTATTCAAACTATTTATCAAACCTATGAATTTCACTCAACCATTGTGTTGACTTTTTAGCATGTTTATCTCAAGTAATTGAGCAATATATGGCACGGAGTGGCCTGGACTTGAAGATGGCTGAATTGTTATCATTCACACTTTATGTTTTAGATTTTGGAACCTGCATTTTGTAAAACTCTGATTATAATGAATGATAACTAAATTTTCTAAAAACGTCTCTTTTGGGTCATTTTCTATGATTATGACTATTGTACTATGAAGTAATACCCCAGATTAGCTTCCGCTGCTATATTTGTCAAAATGGGGGTGTTACAGATTGGTATCAGCGCCATGGTTATAGAGAACAAGGTCAAAACCTTAACTATAACCACATTTCTTTTTCTAGCCATCAAAGTCCTCCGTGCCACTACATTCCGGATCAGTATGTAAAGATACATAACTATTATACTATATTATACCATAAATAACTTATGTTTTTTACGACTGGGTTGTTAACATAACGATGTCTTCTCCCAACCACTCTACTTCCGATATTAAGGATGCTTTTTCCTCTATGAATATTCTTAACTATACTTCGGTCTCATCGGATTATTTCCCAACTTTATCGGAAAGCAGTTCTTTTAACTCTTCGGAAAACTCTAATATAATCCCATCAGTGATCCCATCTTTCTACAATAATCCTTGTTTGAAGGACGTACAAGCATTTTATGCTAAGGAATCACCTATTCCACCACCAGATCCTATTACTCCACCAGCTATTTTGACTCCATCTCCAGTATTACCACCATCATTACTATTTTATCCTCGATATTTCTTTGTTCCTAAAGAACTATTACCACCTAAGAAGCGAATCCATACCTCATCTTCTTCCTCAACTACATTATCAAATTCATCTCGGAATCAAACCTGTAATTTGGTATCACCATCTTTCTCGGTTTATACTCCTACCCCACCTCAAATATTTGAAATAGGAAAAAGTTCAATTAAGATGCGTCTGAAACATCATGAAGAATAAATCGAAGATATTTTGAATTACTTAGATGAACTCTCTTTTCACCGCTTTTAGAAAATGGAAGAAGGACGTATAAATGATAGAATGATCATACGAAGAAATAGTAACAAACTAAAGACCGAACTTAAGAGAATCCATTATCAGATTATCAAACTTCATAGGAAGCAATTAGGGCAAAGAGATAAGATTACCTTTGCTCACTATAGAATTTCCGATCTTAAACAAATCATTGAGAAAATCCCAGCTTGTCACCAAACAGATCAGGAGGATCTTTAGGATGTCATCTACCGGCTCAAAAACAACAAACTATCAGACTAGTTATAAGCTTTATCCTAGCCACGGGATGTGTGGTATAAATAAAAACACTTGTCAAATCTTGACTATGTACAGTAAAAGGCAAGTTTTGTACCTTATTATTTCATAATACCAACTTATCTCTCTTTCATCATCATCTCCGTCATCTTTATATGCATCAATATCTCCGTCTTCATCATTATAAATCATACCATAAGTGCTTAAAATTCATTACTCTTTAAGTATTTTAAGCGTCACATTTTCTTTTATTACCTTTCAAAACTTGTGATATCATTCTTATTACGAGTTCTATTATGTTGATAGAATACCTCCCAAAAGGACGTCAATATCTAAAACACCAGCCATAACTTTGGCTGCCATCCGACAACTAATTACTGATGGCATCTCCTCAGCTCTAAAAGCACAAGCTGCAACAATGGCAAGTGCTAGTAATCCAAACAGGCACATCGGACCCACTGAAACTCTTGTATCAAAAACGGGAAACTATAAAGAATTTGTTAGCTGTCAACCTTTCTACTTCAATGGTATGGAAGGAGCAGTTGGCCTCATTCGCTGGTTTGAGCGAAATGAATCGGTATTTTCTCGTAGCAACTGTGCCGAGGAAAACAAAGTGACATTTGCTACCGGTACTTTAACCGATGATGCCCTGTCCTGGTGGAATTCATACGCCCAACCTATTGGAATAGATCAAGCCAATCAAATCACTTGGACCGAATTGAAAAGGCTCTTAACCAATAAGTATTGCCCTCGAACTGAAGTCAAGAAGATGGAAGATGAATTTTACAACTTGGTTGTAAAAGGAAATGATCTTAAGACTTACATTAGGAGATTTCAAGAATTAGCCGTCTTATTCCCAAACATGGTACCAAACACTGAGAAACTTATGGAAGTCTTCATCAGTGGATTACCCAGAAGTATTGAAGGAAATGTTACTGCCTCGAAGCCTCAAACTTTGGAGGAAGCCATCAACATAGCCCAAAGATTAATGGATCAGATAATAAAGCGTGATTCTGTGCAAGAAACCAATGATCACAAACGAAAGCTTGAGGATAAGAGAAACATCATCAACAACAACCACTATCAGAATAACTATTACAATAACAACCGTAATTATGATAGGAAGCAAGAAACCTTCAGGACTTATACTGCCACCAACGGGTATACTGGAAATCGTCCCTTATGTAAAAGATGCACCCTACATCACATAGGTCCTTGCACTGTCAAGTGTCAAACTTGCAACAAGATAGGTCATCTGACCAAGAACTGCAGAAACAAAAGACCAGCCACTAGAAACAACCTACAATCAGTATCCATAACTTGTAATGTCTGTGGAGAGAAAGGACATTATGCAAATCGGTGCTCAAAAGCAAACAACAAGGCCACAAGAGGGCGTACTTAGAGACAAGTATACCTTTCTACTCTAGAAACAACTCTCAAAGATATTCAAGTTCATCACCAAAATCTTTTGAAACACACTTCATAAGTTTGAAAACCCCAAACATCAAGCTATAATCCTTGTTATTTGTTGCTTGTATCCTACTACGAGACACGTATTATAAGTGTCAACTCTTTTAAAAGTTTCATTTGTAAAGTTATCCATTGAATAATAAAGTGATGATTCCGTTACATCTTGTTATCTGGTGATATCAAAACTCGACATCATTTATCAATTCCATTAATTCCATTATGTTCAACTCTGAATACTCTCCTCATAACTTTGAAACATAAATTATCATCCTCGACAATATGGGCGTCAGTACAATTAATATCTCCATATTTATCTTACCTTTCATGATCATATCATTTTCTACACATTACCATTTCGATATCATGTTCTACACATTGAAATGAATTAGGACGCTTCTTCATTTGAATAAGGAAATTATAAATCTCCGAACTATGAATTTATAAATTCTCAGTTACAAGGATTTGGACGCTTCTCTTTGTAAGTGATAAAATAATAAAATAAATAGGCGTAGGCTCTTAAATATTGTAAAAATAAGTTTCTTTCAATCAATAATTCCTTTTCTTTACTTAAACATTATCATTATTACCTTCATCATCTGTTCATTTCCAAATCTGTATCCTACATGATTAGAAATTCTCTTACAAATTCATAATCATTCATTGACATCTCTCCGGCATTCGACTAAATCTCGGGATGAGATTTCTGTAAGGGGTAGAGACTATAACAACCCATAATTTTTATCAAATGCAAAATTAACCTATTTTACTATGATCAAATTGTACGGGGAAATTTTTCCCTTTATTACATTACTTGCATTTCCAATATGCAATTTAACTTGCATAACTAAAGTTAACAAGCTCATGCAACCTACCTATGGCCATCCTATCTTCATATATGTCAAGCAAACATCATAACATGTCAAGTCAATATCATCATATCCTTATTACAAAGTACATTACTCATATAATGTACCATTCGCAATGTTATATCAAAACGAGCTTTAAACTGTTATCGTATACCTCTAAAACCCTAAATCCATGAAGGGTTAACATATAAAGGGAATGTACAAGCTACTAAAGCATATGTACAAGTAATATAACATCTCATTTGAAATATAAACTCCCTTCAAGTCAAAATAAGAGTCTTTAAAAGCATAATGTACAAGTCATTAAGCATGATCTCCAAAATAGCCATTTTACCTCCGTTTTCATTCTAATTTCTTCCCCACCACTTGTGTACAAGCTACTATACTCAATATACAATGTGTAAACCCTAATTATTCTATTCATAAGCTTTCACACATCTTTTTACACTCAAAATCCTAATTTAAAACCCTAAACCCTAAAACTGAGCTAGTTTCTAAACCATGACCCGTTTCTTGATTTATATTCATTATAAACCCAAACCAACACTCAAATAAGTTGTAATAACTTATATTACAACATTATAAATCATATTCAATCATCATTTCATCATTTCATTACCATTATACACGAATTGGATGCTTGAAAACCCTATAGAACCCATTTCATGCCCTAATTTGACTTTGGACCCGTTTACTCGCTTTCACCCATTTTAAACCCGAACCACCTATCAAATATTGTTAATAATCCTTAATACAAGTCTTGTAATCATTAATCCATCATTGTTAAACAAGTATACACGAAATGCAAGCCTAAAAACCCTAATGGGCCCTTTTTCTCATTTTAACCCATTTTAAAGTTCCATATTGCAAACAAGTACCTCAATGACTAAGCACACTCACCCCTATGCAGATTACAAGCGTCTCAAGTCCATTCCTTGGCTACAAAACAAGCACATCATCTCCTTGTTGGCTCATTTTTGCCACGACACCACAAACACCCAAAACATCCTCCACATCACCTCTCTACCACCTCTAAACCTCAAGACTCATTACATAGAATCTACACATCACCCCCATCTATACTAACCTTAATCCCTAATTTCCTTGGCCTCTAAGGGTTGAAATACCATAAATAGGGGTGTTATGCCTTCATTTGAACTCATCCCCTACTTCCTCCTCTATAACCCACCATAAAAGAAATCCATTGCTCAATAAGTATTTTAAGAGGTCCTAAGAAGTCTCAAGAATATAAGTGAAGCAAAATAAACCAAGAAAACAAGCCCGGGAATCGTTATTCTAGGCATACGAAGCTAAAAGTCCCGATTTCGACCCATTTCCAAGCTATAAGCTCAAACCCAGGTTCTGGATGTTCCACTTCTGCTCCTACACTCTTATAATGTTCATATGATCCTAAATATACTATTTTTAAAGTTTCATAACTCAATTCATGCTCATTTTCTATTTTGATCCAAAACTGTACACCCGAAACTCTAATTTCATGTTTTTCTTAAAACTAAAATTTATAATGATTAAATGTTGTTATAATCTATCATAACATGTTTAACTAATGTTATTATAACCACTTTATCAAGTCTTGAAGGAATTTGGATTACAAACCTATGCATTTTCGTTTTAAAACCCTAATTTGACCCGTTTTGCTTCCTAGCTTAACAAATCGTTAAACTAAACTTTTGTTATGTTAAATCTTCATATTTTAGCTTATATTAATAAGATATAACCTGTAGATATCTTTTGAAATGTTAAAATAAGCTTGCATGCCATTTTGGACTTGTTTTACAAAAGTATTCCATGCAAGGGGTATATATCATAACTTTCTGAAACTTATAACTAAAAGGACTGAAAATGTCATTATATCAAAGTTATAACTATAGGGGTATATTATGTCACTTTCTAAAGTGCAAGGTTTACTTTGTACACCTTTTAAACTAAAAGGACCAAACTTGTAAAAGTGCAAACTCCAAGGGTATATTTTGCCATATTTCATTCTTAAGGGTCTAAAATGTAACATTTTGAAAAACTATAAAGATATGTTCAAAACCTTACAAGACATAACTTTAATTAACGCTTGTTGTGCTTATCATTTCCAAATATTGATCAAAACGCTTAAAACCAATTATCTATCACAATACTAGGGAGCTTTATATTAAGGGGTTTCATCTTGGTATTACGTTTTGACTGAGTTATTGGGTTTACGATTTAAAGTGCCCTAGCTCCTCAAACGTTTACTAAATAACCTCTGAATTAAGATGGCCCGAACGGTGATACAACAATTCCAAACTTTCCAATCAAACTCATGACTCTTAGAACCAAAGTTCTAGAGTACAATCTTCCTAAGACTTGACATATTTACTCAGGTTGCATGACGTGGCTGTTTACTATCATTTTGCTATATCAACCTTCCCTATTAAGATTGTGATAAGGTCGTCAGCTTTCATTTTGGAATATTTATTACAACTACCTATCAGGTGAGATTTCATAGCCTCGCTTTTAAAGTTTTTATATTTTTAAACCCGCGAGGGGGATACATGCTAGTTCTATACAATATCAATGATTTCATATGAATCCATTACTGTGAGTTCATAGCCTTACTTTTAAATCTCTTTAATAATTTCATAAACCCGTAAGAGGGATGCATGCTATAAATTATGAATACAAGTGTTTTTCCAAGTTATATGTTATCCTGATATACCATTACAACTAATGTCTAAGTTACTTTATGCCAAAAGTCCCTCATTATCATAGACCATTAATCACTTATGGGTGAACACAAATATTGTAGATAGATCTATAGAGATTGACGAATCCTGTTTGTGTTAGCCGGATAGGTAACCAAACACACTATATTTGAATTTCATAGGTATATGGCAAATACCTACACCAGGGGCCATTATCTCTATCTCTCTCTCTCTCTCTATATATATATATATATATATATATATATATATATATATATATATATATATATATATATATCACATCAATTTGGGTATATATATACACTAGTCAGTTTGTGTGCCATGAGCTTAGACAATAATACAACAATAACGCAATAATACACTGTTACCATTTTTCCATGATAATTGTATTCGTTGCAATTATTACAAATAACGGGTGTATAACAACGTAACCCAATATCAAGTATCACAATAATGCAATTTTCCATAATAATTATGCTTGTACAATTATTACACTATAACTTGTATTCAAACCTATGAATTTCACTCAACCATTGTGTTGACTTTTTAGCATGTTTATCTCAGGTAATTGAGCAATATATGGCACGGAGTGGCTTGGACTTGAAGATGGCTGAACTGTTATCATTCATACTTTATGTTTTAGATTTTGGGACCTGCATTTTGTAAAAACTCTGATTATAATGAATGATAACTAAATTTTCCAAAAACGTCTCTTTTGAGTCGTTTTCTATGATTATGACTGTTGTACTATGAAGTAATACCCCAGATTAGCTTCCGCTGCTATATTTGTCAAAATGGGGGTGTTACAAGTTTGGTGAGGGCTACCACTACTGCTTCTAGCTTAGAAGTAGAGCAAGACAGTGGTAACATAAATAAGACCCGATCCAAGCCAACACCTAATGAATCTAGTTCTCAAGGAACTAATTCAGGTGGTGGTCCCGGGTACCAAGAAACCATAGGGGATACTACTGCTCGAACTAGGTTTGAGAGTGTATCTAAACATTCCAATGATTCATTGCTATCAAGAGGTAACACATTTCAAAGTGATGAGGATAGACTTAAATTTGATGAATTTATGGCATTATTTACGACTTTACAAACCAGAGTTCTTGATTTGGAGAAGACAAAGACCACTCAACAGAATAAGATTGATAGTTTGAAAAGGAGGGTCAAGAAGCTTAAAAAGAAAAGAAGTTTAAGAACTTATAAGCTAAAGAGATTATACAAAGTTGGTTTGAGTGGTAGGGTAGAATCCTCTGGAGATTAAGAAAGTTTGGGTGAGGATGCATCCAAACAGGGGAGGATTAATGCTATTGATACAGATGAAGAGATTACCCTAGTTAGTGTTCAAGATGATGCTAACAAAGAGATGTTTGATGTGGATTGTTGATCCCAAATCTTGATCGATTCCTTAACTTGTCTAAGGTTAAATTACCTTTGATAAATCCAAAATAACTTGTTGTAGAAACTTTGTATGTATATTAAAGTGTATGCAAAATCTACACCTTAATATCTAGAAGTATTATAAATAAAACAGTAATTGTAAATGAACAAAGATATAACCAAATGCTCCAATATTATTAGATCAATAATACGTGTACTCTTGACTAGTACTACGGTTTACAATCTTGAAGCTTTAATCGACTTTAACAACTATGAAAAACTTATATCTCAAACTAATGCCCTAGAGCCTCCTTTTAAAGACTAAAGAGTCCTAGTCGACTTACAACATATATAAATGATAAACGTAAACTTATAGAATATTCTGATACAATCTATTCTATAAATAACTTCTAAACTCCATCTCCAAGTAATCTTTATCTCTGACATCTCTGACTTCTCTTAGCAGTATTAATCTTCTCTGGCAGTACAAACTAACGCTAGCAGTACTAATCTTGTGCTAGCAATATTAACTCAGTTAATACTATTAGTTATAATCTGAGCAGTACTAACTCCTTGAACTTATAAGTACAGACTTATGAAGATTTATTCCCAACAATCCTCCCCTAATCTTGTGATTTACCCTCAAATCTCAAGTTTCTTCTGAATCAAATCTTCTAGTCTACTTTGCTGAGGATGCTTCCAAACATACTATGTTTATTGATTAAGTTGAGATCTGATAAACCTTAAAAGCTCATATGCCATCTTAGTGACATTATAATTCACATGAAGTTTCCATTGAACCATTCTCATAAGTGTATATTGTGGAAGTGGATATTTCTTCTCAACTAGCATATGAATGCTTACTTCTCCTAGCATCAAAGAGTGAACCCCATAAGAATCATAGAGTTTCCATTCTATCAACTCTTGACTGTGATGATTTTTCTAGACTACATCATCATTATTTGGTTCAAACATAATCTTCATGTCTCCCCGTAGCATTAGATCATCAAAACCTGGTCTTGTAGATGCATACTTCTCATTAAAAAGTCTGTACAATACAATCAAATCTTCTCTATCAAAATCATTTAGCATCTCACTGAAGAATATATAAGTCTTGTAACTTCCATCTGCCCTGTGTATCTCATAGTATCCCACATCTTCTTTGCAATAAGATTTCCAACTAACTATTAGAGATTTAACTACCAATGGAATCACACTAATTACTTCTTCAGAGTCAGAAATAACTTCCACATACTCCATAAGTGTAAGTTTTTCTAGATCATCCTGCTTCTTCTGTCTTTTGTTCTTGTCCTTTCTAGCTTTTGAAGTCTTTCTTTTTAGTCTTCCTTCAACTTTCCTAGAACTTTCTTTCATAACTTGTTCAGCTACAACATCATCTTGTTGGACTATCTCTTCTTCAACTTGTTTTGAAGATTCTGCATCCTTTTTCTTTTTTCCTTTCTTCTTCGGTAGGTTCTTGTTGAAGATCAAATTCAGATCTCTTCATAACTTCTTTTTCAATCTCATAATCCATAGGTATAAAGACATGATTTTGATCCCATACTCTTTCAAATATAGGCCTAATATCTTCATAGCTCATTCCCTTAAAATGACTCTGCTTGTATCCTCCTTGATTCTTCAAATATATACACATGTTCTTCCTTACTTCAGCTACAGAGAAAGGTCTATTCTGAACTGCATGATACCTTAGCACAGCAGGATCACTCCAATCAATATCATGAGCTTGAGATTTAGCTACAACTTTTTTCCTTTCATCCAACTGCTTTTGCAATTCCAAGGCTCTTTCAAAATCATACTTTTCTTGTTCTTGTCTTGCTATTTCCTTTGCTAATTCTTCAGCATGTAGCTTCTGAGCTAATTCTTCATCATGACCTATTTGTATCATTTCTTTCTTCTTGATTTTCTTTAGAGGCTTAGACTCTTGCATAATAGCTTTACCTTTATCTTTTGTTGCACTCATTCTGATATTCACTAATGTTTCAGCAAGATTTACTTCATCATCATCATGTTGAGGACTAGCAGTACTAAAATCCACTACTTTTGTATCATCACTCTCCATTCTATGCTTAGCTGTCTCATATGCCTCCCCTTGTTTACTGCTTTTGACCAAGTTTACATTTTCATCTTCATCAATTTCTTCAATCATCCTCCCCTGTTTGGAAGAATCCTCAATATTCAAACTAGCTTCTTCATCCTCTGAGGAATCAACAATTGCACTTCTTCCGTTTTTAAGATGAAGCTACTTCTCCTAATTCTTTACCTCTTTTTAGTGAGTGTGATAAAGACTTGTCTGTAGAACTGCTTTTGTTGCTGTTGTGTTCAGTTCCTATGCTGTAACCCCTGTCGGACTGTTTATGTATATATATCCATCAATTATTAAAATTTGCATACTACCCTCCCTACTTTCGAGAGGTGTTACTCTTCTCTGAAGTGGTGGAGTTCATTAGGTAACTTAGATAGCATTTCAGGCCTTGCCTGATCAGTTAATTACAACACATGGTAAACGTATGGCACCAGGGTACAACCTTCCTGGCTAGTTTCCATGGAGAACTTTAACTAGATGGTGTTGCTTGGTTCGGGTCTTTAGTAGGTCTACATTTCCCTGCTCTACTTCTAAGCTATAAGCAATAGTGGTAGCCCTTCCCAATCTATCATGCATCTCCTTAGTGATGGCCTCATCTACAACACTTAATAGAACATTGGACTAAGGTATCCTAATGCCCATTCTTCTTTTTCTGGTCCTGGTTTTCTTATAGGTGATGGATAGATTTTAGAGTTATGGAGATGTTTCAATGACAGTGGGTGTGTGTTGGGTCCCAACTGGGTTTGTTGGACCTTCACCAGGAGATAATTGTTCATTAACAAGCATTGTTGGAAACAATGTTGTTTCCACCCTAGAAAAACCCATAGATACCTTCTTCATATTGCTAAAAACTTAGTGTGTTAGAGCAGGAGCAATATAAAGTCTCTTATGAGAGGTGTTGAGTCTAGAGTCTTTGTTAAAAAGCAATTGTACAAATCTTGGATACATCAAAAATTTATATTTATTCTCCAAGTTTTTCACCATACCATCAAAAATCAGTTTAGAAAAACTAAACATTCTGTTTGTGGCCAGACAAATTATAGCAGTTGCTATGTTACTACTAAACTATTCCCA
This sequence comes from Tanacetum coccineum, assembly GCA_026074375.1. Taxonomy (NCBI): domain Eukaryota; kingdom Viridiplantae; phylum Streptophyta; class Magnoliopsida; order Asterales; family Asteraceae; genus Tanacetum; species Tanacetum coccineum. The sequence goes on along the minus strand of BQNB010088239.1, from coordinate 1,963 downwards.
AGAAGTTTTCTTTGGACTTAGACATTAAAGGATGGTATGGATTAAAAATCTCCATTGTGGGGAAAAGTGACCTTTTTGAAAAGTTAATTTATCATAATCTGTCACATACCTCATTAAAGCAAGTTGTTCAAAAATTTCAGTTGTTGGTAAAGTACTCATACTATCAGCATCTGCCAATTTGAGGTGTATCCTAACAGATGCTTCAGTAATAGTCTTATCTTGCCATCAACTGTTGCAATTAGCTCTATTTCTCCATTGTCAAGTGTTCTGACACTAGCAGTGCGCCAGAACTGATTGATAAGAGAAACATAAATAGTTGGATTTTTAGTTAGAGCATACCTGATGTGGCTAGAATTTAGAAAGTCCACTATTTGATGAAAGTCCTCACTTCCTTGAGGCTTCTTTAAGAAAGCAACCATATTGTGCTTGTCACATAATTTCAAGCTTGCCATTAGAGATTGATGAGTAAAGTAAAGCTTAATTATGGTTCTGGGTTTTGGTCGATTATGTTGGTGAGAGAGTTTGACAAGAGGAATTGAGATAATATAGATGACACTTAAGGTTTTTGATATGATCGACTGAATAAATAGTGATTTTATCTTAAAGAAATTGTATAGGTTAGAGAAGTATCATGAATTATCCAATTTAAGTAACCAATAAGCAAAATTCATGGCAAAAATATCTCAACGGTTATATCTAATTAATGATAACTGATTCCTCTGCCAAACAGTACAAACGGTAACCTAGCAGTACTAAGTTAACACTAGCAGTATTAACTTTTTGCCTAGCAGTACTAAGTTTGTCAGACAGTAGTAACTCTGTCTCCAATAGTCATACAATAACATGCATCTATTCATCATAAGCATACTAATAATAATTAGATAGACATGTAAGAATTCATGAGGATCCATATCTATGTATAACCCATGAAGGAAAGTTAAAACCATTAAGCAGAACTCAATATTAGACTGAACCCTTTATCATCCCAAAGTTTAACCATAAGTCTTCCCACTAGTTGACACAAAAATCTCTTACATACAATCCAGCTGTGAGATTATTCTTTTTCAGCTCTCCAATCTATTCATACTGCTTTGCTTATCCTGTAAATGTTAGTCCAAAACCAAGAAAACACATTGCAAGCTATTTTCTGCTTAATAGTATTAAATTATGACTAACAATCTTAACTTTGCACTAGCAATATTAATTGATACACTAACAGTACTAATCCTTTACAAAACTTTTACAAAGACATAAAGAGATTTAGGCATTAAGGATTAAGCATTCCAATACTTAAAACCAAGTACTAAAACCTTCCAGCATCAAAACCTTTTGTAAGAAGATCTGCAACATTATGATCAGTATGAATTTTAACCATTTGTATTAACTTTTTAGCATTGCAATCTCTTATAAAATGATGCATAATCTCTATATGTTTTGTTTTAAAATGTTGAACAAGATTTTCAATAATACAAATAGTACTGTTATTATCAATATTAATGACATTATTCATGAAATTATACCCATAATCAAGCAATTGATTTTGAATCCAAAGTACTTGTCTACAGCAACTAGCATCAGCCACAAATTCAGCTTTAGCTGTAGAGGTGGCAACCACAGTTTGCTTCTTGCACTGCCATGATATCAACCTATATCCCAAAACCTAACAACCTCCAGTGGTAGACTTTCTATCTTGAGTGGCTCCATCATAGTCACTATCAGTATAAGCAACTAGTTCAAATAGAGAATCTCTAGAATACCAAAGGCCTAAAGTTGGTTTGCCTTTCAAATATCTAAAAATTCTCTTTACAGCTAAGAGATGTGATGTCTTTGGGGTAACTTAGAATCTAGCACATGCACATACTGCAAATATAATATCTGGCCTAGATGCTGTGAGATACATCAAAGACCCAATCATAGATCTATAGAGATGTACATCAACATCATTAGCATCTCCATCTTTGAC
>BQNB010088238.1:0-27708 GCA_026074375.1 Tanacetum coccineum | reverse complement strand
CAATATGAACAATTTAACTAATCAAGTAAGTAATGACAAGATATGAAATAAGTATGCAAGATAAGAGATAAGAGATGGAAATATCAAACCACAACAAGAGGATTTATAGTGGTTCGGTAACGAAGCACCTCTTCATCCTACTCCACTCCTCGAGCACCAAACTCGAGAGTTTCTTCACTATGTTAACAAGCTCCCTTTAGGCGGAGAAAACCATACACAACTTAGCTTACACCAATTTCTGACACTAAGCGTAATGTCAAGTTCTAATCCTAGGTAGAACCAATCTATCACAACTAACCACACTACTTCACGACAATTCACTACTTTACTTCACCGCACTACTTTTTCTTCACTTCATAACTTCACTTTACTCCACAATTTCACTTCACTTCACAACTCCTTCACAACCTTTCTATACTTCTCTTTACAACTTCACTTCAACTAAACACTATCTTGAACACACCAATCTAACACTACTTACTAAGATCACCCGGATCTAACTATACTTATAATGATCACCACAATCAACTTAATATACACAACCACAATACACACCTTCACAATATACACAAAGGATTTACAATATATGATACAATTGCAACAAGGTTGCAAGGACACACTCTAAGCTATAATACTTCTTCACTTTATGGTAGGAAGTATTTTTCTCTTGCACTTGAGGTTCAAAGCTTGGATTACTTAAAAACAAAGCTTTATGATTAAATGATCAAAGGAAAGAAAGGAGAGTATAGACTGATTTAGAATAAAAAGAAAGTGTGTGCAAAAGGTGAGAAAATCAATGGGGAATAGTCCAGTATTTATAGGCAAACTGAGTTGCCTTTTTGTCTGGGCGATCCTCTTAATTAGGGTGTCGGTCCTCTTAATAATTAAGGGGACCGCCCTAATAATTAAGGGGGCCACCCAGGCCAGACGCTGCCTTTTTTGTCTTTTCCATGAGATGTGTTTTCTAGAACATTTCTAGCCGTTTTTAGGTAGAAAATTTAATTCAAAATATTTATTTTAAATAAAACATTTCTTCTAAATCTAAAAATGTTTTGTAAAAGTTATAAAAATGTTTGTGACATATTTATAAAAAATGTGAGGTTAAATAAAAATTCCTTTGATCATAAAATGCATTAAGCATTTATTTATTCATACCTTTAAGTGATTAAATTTTTGAAATAAAAATTTACTACTAATTATTTGTTTACGAATAATTTTTCATTAATCATTTTTATATTTTGTGATTATCAAAACGTAGAGAGGTCAAAAAATATTAATAATGTTTTTAGGCATTAATTCTATCAACAACTTCTAAGGTTGATGTTTCACTATACATTCTCTTTGGGGTAACCATTCTTATGACTTTGCATTCGAAAAATCGGATGGCAATTCAGGCAGGATAATAGCAATTTGGGATAGCACCATGTTCACAAAAAAATGTGGTTGTTGGTGATGGATTCTTAGTCATTTTCGGTGATTGGGTAAAAATTAGGACATCTTGCTTAATGATTACCGTGTATGCGCCTCAAGAAAGCATAAAGAAACGTAACCTTTGGGTTAAACTTATAAAGTTAATCCTAGACTCTCAAGTTATGTCTATCGTCTTAGGTGACCTTAATGTGGTTCGAAGTGAAAATGAAAGACTTGGTTCATTGTTCTGTAAATCAGGAGCCAGGCATTTCAATGAGTTCATTTCTAATTCTGAGCTTGTTGATTTACCCATGGGGGGTAAGCAGTTTACCAGAATGAACAAGTACGGTACCAAACTGAGTAAAATCGACCGTATATTCGTCTCGCAACACTTCATCTCTAAATGTCCCAACGCTGAACTCAACGCCCTTTCACAAGATCTTTCAGACCATTGCCCAATGTTGCTTAAAATCCACTCTGCTAATTAAGGTCCAATACCTTTCAAATTCTTTAATTCATGGCTTCTTACTAAAGAACTCACAAAAATCATCACAGAAACTTGGTCGAATCCTAATGCGGTTGGATGCGCAACTGTCACCCACCCCTCAACTTTATTAAAGTGCAAGCTTAAGAATTTAAAGAATTCTATACGTGTATGAAGACAAACAATGAGGTTACATGAATCAAACATGATCCAAGGTCTAAAAGAGGATGTGAATATCCTTGACATTAAAGTAGAAGCAAACTATCTTGATGAAAATGATATTTCAAACCATCTTTCTTTATTGAGAAAAATTGAGGACTTGGAGCACATAAAAAGATTGAATCTGATGCAGAAAGCAAAATTAAAATGGGCCATTGAAGGGGATGAAAACTTAAAGTTTTTTCATGGTATTGTCAATAACATGTCACAGAATCATCACTTGTCATCTCTCACATCTTCAACTTTCACAAACAAAAGTTTGAAGTTGCCTCAACCAACCGGCCGCACTTCTCAAGTAACCTTTTCGAAACCCTTAGTGAATATGACATTTCGATTCTTGATGCTCCTTTCTCTTGTGAGGAAATTAAAGAAGCGATTTGGAATTGTGGGGGATCTAAAGGTCCTGATGGATTTACTTTTAAATTCATCAAACACCATTGGGATATATTATGCAGTGACTTTATCAATATGGTAAAAAGATTTGAAATTGATGGTCACATTCCAAAAGGTTGCAACTCGTCTTTTATTGCCTTAGTTCCAAAGAAAGACGACCCTCTAGATATCAATGATTTTAGACCCATTAGCCTTATCGGATGTCAATATCAGGTTATCACCAAAGTTCTTGCTAATCGTATCATTCAAGTTGTTCACTCGGTTATTAGTGAGGTACAAATGGCTTATATTAATGGAAGGCAAATTATTGATGGGCCACTTATGGTAATTGAAATCATCTCATGGGCATCCAAAAAGAAAGAGCATCTTTTCATCCTTAAGGTCAATTTCGAGAAAGCTTTTGACTCTCTTGATTGGAACTTTTTACATAATATTATGAGTCAAATAGGGTTTTAGCCAAAAATGGAGAAAGTGAATCTTTGGATGTCTTGACTCGGTGTTTGCATCAGTTTTAGTCAATGGATCCCCTACTAAAGAGTTTAAGATCAAAAAAGGTTTGCGCCAAGGTGACCCATTATCTCCATTTCTTTTCATATCTATTGAAGCGCTTCACGTATACTACAAGAAGCAAAACAAATTTTTTAAGGGGATTCATGTCGGCTCAAATAATATTGATATCTCACATCTTCAATTCGCGGATGATGCCTTAATTATGGGCAAATGGTCACTTGAAAATGCTAAAAACCTTTGTCGTTACCTTAGATGTTTCCACATGTAATCCAGGTTAAAAGTAAACTTCAACAAGAGCAAATTCTTTGGCGTTGGTGTTGGTAGTATGAAAACCTTAACTTTTGCTTCCATCCTCAATCTTCAACCATCCACCCTCCCATGTACTTATCTTGGTCTTCCCATTGGCTCCAACATGAGTAAAGGTTGCAATTGGAAGCCCATCATTGATAAATTCCATAATAAACTCACTTCTTGGAAAGCAAGAACCCTTTCTTATGGTGGAATACTAACCCTCCTCAAGTCAGTCCTTGGCGCATTAGGTACTTATTTTTTTTTCTCTCTTTCAAACTCCTACTTGTGTCATCAATTATCTTGAAAAGCTTAGAATAAATTTCTTTTGAGGTAGTTCATTGGAGTCTAATAAAATGGCGTGGATCGCGTGGAAAAAATATGGTCCTCTTCAAAGTATGGCGGTCTTAGTGTAGGTAGTCTTCATGAATCCAATCTTGCTATGTTGGGTAAATGGTGGTGGCGTTTTCACTCGGAACATAATACACTTTGGAAAAACATTATTGTTTCTATCCATGGGATAAATGGTTGTCTCGACTTAGACTCTAATAACTTGTGGCTTTTCTATAGCCCATGGAAAACCATAGCTAACCTCCATAAGTCTTTTTCTAGAGCAAACATTAGTTTACACTCTGTTTTTAAAAGAAAAGTGGGGGACGGGTCGACTTTTAAATTTTGGAACGAGCTATGGATTGGTGAACAATGCTTAAAAGACACCTTTCCTAGGCTATATCTACTGGATATAAATAATAATTGCACCATTAGTGAAAGATGTATCCAATCAAATGGAAATTACTCTTACTGTTGGTCATGGCGTCGAGCTCTCACATATGGTCTAGAGGCATCCTAATTTAAAGATCTTTTGAAACTATTGCAACAATTTGCTCCATCCAACTTTCAAGACAAATGGATTTGTATTTTGGATGAATCTAAATCCTATCAAGTGAGCTCTATGAGATAATTCATTGAAGAAAAAAGCATGGGTATGGCTACTGCTCAAACTCGTCAGAATAAGAATCTACCAACCAAAATCAATGTCTTTTTATGGCGTTTGATAAAAGATAGGCTGCCAACTGGTTTGAACCTCGACTTACGCGGCATTGATGTGCACTCAACTAGATGCCTAGTATGCGATGAAGCAATCGAAACATCTCAACACTTGTTTGTAGATTGCACCATCGCCTCCTCTTTGTGGTCCATGGTTGCAACTTGGTGGGGATTCGCGGACTTTCCTAAAATTCTTAGAGACTTGATCCAATGGGTGTGACCAGGTTACTTATGACAAGCCCATCAAAGCTTGTTTTGACACAATGGTTCAAACTACGTTTTAGACCATATGGAATTATAGGAATAAGATATGTTTCGACCTAGAGCCAACCCGTAAGGACATTTTACAAGATGAGATAAAAGTCCTATCTCATTCTTGGATCCTTAATAGGAATAGAAAGCTCAATCGAACATGGTTTGATTGGATTAATGATCCTAAAATGGCTTGTACCACTTTGTAACTTGTTTCTTGTAAACCATCTCTTCTAGCATCTTACTAGAATGAGTTTTTAATACACATTGCTGTTTAAAAAAAATAAGATTATTTTGATTTTGGTGCCGATAATAACAGAGATGAATAAACATATCTTGTGATTATGTATGGGCTGAGTTAATTCAAGATGATCGGGTCGAGGTGTTATTGAATGGTTTTAAAGAAAATATCAAAAGTTGTGTTTGACAAAAAATTACTGAAGATGGTGGTTGGTAGCTAGAGGTGGTGGTCGGAATCTGGATTTGAAGATGAAGAACACAAGTGTATTTTTGTCAAATAACTTTCAGAATTACTTATAATAATAAGAAAGTTGAAATATAAGTCGGGATTGAAACCATGTTTAGCATCTTTGACTTTTACCCTTATAGCGGCAAACATTTATTTTTGCGATGTTGAGATTGAAATATAAGTCAGGATTGAAAGCAAGAGCAAGATGAATTTGTAAAGTATGAAAAAAAAATGAGAATAGAAATGATTGAAACAGAAAACACAATAAATAAATTATCACAATTATACTAACCATATTTTGGTTTGTCAACATTTTTAATATCATACATTTCTTTCAATTATGAGCTGACACCATGATAAAAAATATAATATGATGTTTTATATAGTAGAATTTGTGGATTACTTTTTTAAAATTATTATTGTTGAGATAAGATACATAAAAAAAACTCTTTTTTAGTTACTTATATTTAAGAAAAAATTCAGAAGTTTTCATACATATTTTTTTTTAATTTTCGGCTGGAACATGGTTAAGGCCTATTCATTAAGGAAACGTAGTTTGAACTTTTATTTCAATATTAAATAAAAGACTAAAATTTTAATTTAAAAATGGTATATTTAGGATTATATATTACTCATTTTTAAGTAAAAACATTTTTGCTTTATACTCATCCGTTCCAATTTTATTGTACATCTTTGCATTTTGATATGTCCCAAAATAATTATCCACTATTAAAAATAATAGTTGGGTTTGTTTAAGTTTATCGTATTACCCTTAGTCCAAATTAATATTTATAAAAAACACTAATTAATTATCAAAGGGTAAAACTGTTTTTTAGCTTTCTTAAATATTAAAGCAGTAATTAATGCATTAATCTTAAACTGTGTAATTTTAGTCTGTGAACAATAATTTTAGAACGGATGTAGTATAGAGTTAAGATCAAAATAGACCTATTATTTGTCATAGATCCAATGAATCAATCTCAACCATCTATTTTTTCATTAAAAATAAAAAAACTCATTTTCCACCTCTTTTTTAAAAATAAAATATCTTACAAACGGTAAATCATCACACGACAAGAATTACACCATCGCGACGAGTATTTTTTTATTTTTCAGTAGACGGGTGACACGATATACTTTCGAGGAACTTTTTTTTGATTTTTTTTTTCAGTCACAAATTGCGAAAATCATATATGATTCGTATAACGGATCATATATGATTCGTATAACGAATCATATATGATTTCATAAAATCGTATATAACTTCATAAAATCATAAAAAAAAGTTCGTCGAAAGTACATAGTGTCGCCCCTCTATAGAAAGATAATTTGATTCTCGTCGCGATGGTATGTTTTGTTTTGCGTAACGATTAACAGTGTGTGAGATATTTAATTTTTAAAAAAGAGGTGAAAAGTGAGTTTTTTTTATTTTTGATGAAAAAATGAGTGGTTAGGATTGGTTTATTGGATCTATGACAAATATTGGATCTATATTGAACTTTTGGCATGTAGTATATAGTAAAAATAATTAAAGTACTTAAAATAATTAAAGCATATATTTTAAGACATTTATGAGTAAAAAATAAAAAGTATAGTCATATAAAGACTTAAATTTCGGCATGACTCAAAGTAATTTCTGTTAGTTAATAAAGGCTTATTGGCCCGGCTCACTTGTTTATGCCCATTTATGTTTTAGGGTTCTCTTATTTTGTAGTCTATTTAATGTTTCATATTTTCCACTCTTGTAAGACGATTATTATTATTCAGTAACACACTATTATTGCCATTAGCCCCGATCCATAATTTTGTTGCTAGTTGCCTGATGTTTACTGTCATGTTTGTTGTCTGATCGTGTTTGCTGTCATTCCGCATTGATACGTCGCTTTGCTGTAAGTCGGATCTGGGATCATTCCTTTTCATTCACGTAAGTCATTAAAGTAAGGAAAAAGACCCTCTCATGTTCAAAATGAACATGAGAGGGTAATGTTGAGTATGTTGTGAGGAGAAAAAAAGAAGTGGGCCATAATTGTAATATTTTTATTTTATTTTATTTCAAGTCTTTACTCACACAAACTCAACATGACCTCTCATGTTCAAAATGAACATGAGAGGATCCTTATCCAGTAAGTAATATAACGACTGACAATTATACTTATTGCTACTGGATTATAGTTATGGAAAATGGATCAGTGACCTATATTGTTTGATAAATATCTTGGATTTAATTATTAGAGGAATTAATATGCTTGGAGGTCATATCATTTAGAAGTTTGGTTCTGTTGTTTGATTCTGTTTCTTCGCATCAGTTTGTTTGGTCTCTTTTAGTTTATTTTATTTTTGTTACCATGGCCACTCATAAAGATGATTCGTTTCAATCAATTAGTATTCAATTAGATAGTAAGAATTATGCATATTGGAGTTATGTTATGAAAAATTTTCTCCGTGGAAAATCGATGTGGGGTTATGTTTCGAGGGTTAAAAAAATGCCAACGGATGAAAAGATAGATAATTATGTTGTGTTATTAGAAACTTAGGAGGTTGATAATTCTAAGATTATAACTTGGACTAACAATTCGGTTACGCCATCTATTGGACTTCAATTGGCTATGTATGAGACAACCAAGGCAGCGTGGGATCATCTTGCTAAATTATACACACAATCTAACTTTGCTAAACAGTATCAACTTAAGACAGATATTCATGCACTTTAGCAGAATGATTCAAGTATTCAGGATTTTTATTCATCTATGTCAGTCTTATGGGATCAGTTGGCGTTAACAGAACCTGCAACACTTAGCAGTTTTGATCCTTACATCAAATGGAGAGAGTCACAACGTTTAGTTTAGTTCCTTATGGCATTACGTCATGATTTTGAAGGATTGCGTGGTTCAATTCTTCATCGTGAGCCTTTACCTTCTGTTGATTAAGTAGTTAGTGAATTGCTTGCAGAGGAGATTTGTCTAAAGTCTCTGGATGATCAGAAGATTGTTACACAACAATGCTCGTTTGTTTTTGCAGCTTTACAATGGTTTTCGAATGGCATCAAAAAGAAACCTATTGCTGATGATGAGTGTGCATACTGCAAACAGAAGGGTCATTGGAAATCTGAGTGTCCTTTTAAACCAAAGCAACCACCACACCTTAATAATGGTGTTGATGCCCCATCTTTAGACCCTTCTATGATTGAGCAATTTCAGAAATACTTGTCTCTCCAGAATCATGCGATGACAAGTTCAGTCGATAAATGTTTGTTAACGTCATCACAAGCCGCTAACACAGAGTCTGACTGGGACATGCCATAGGGAGCGCGGACTCTTACTCGGAAATCTGAATCTACTGCTGTCTGTCTGAATCTGCCGTCTAAATTTGTTGTCTGGATTTTCTGTTTGAATCTGTTGTCTGTCTGCTGTCTGAGTCTGCTGCTATCTGTCTGAATTTGTTGATGTCTGCCTGTTCTGCTCTCGTTCATCTCCGTATTTATGTTATTATGTGCTATGCACCTGCCTGATCTTCTATTCGTCTACCTCTGTTCGGATCTGTCTGTTGCTGTCTGCATTTGTCCGATTTTGAAGTTTTCTTGTCTAACTCTAAATGTAGCATTATGAGTTTGAGAGGAGATTTTAGTTAATAAAGGCCTATTGGCCCGACCCACTTGTTTAGGCCCATTTATGTTATAGGGTTCTCTTATTTTATAGTCTATTTAATGTCTCGTATTTTCCAGTCTTGTAGGACGATTATTATTCAGTACTCCCTTCGTCCTTAAATAAATGTCCACTTTTGACTTTCGAAATCATTTTTTAGCAACTTTGACCTTAAATATTTCTTATTGTGTTATATAATACTTGATGCAAAATATATGAATGAATTGCGTTTTAAATATATTTTCATTGATATAATTCCCATTAAGTATTATATAACACAAACAAAATAATTTAAGGTCAAAGTTGATGGAAAAAGACTTAAAAAGTCAATAGTAGACACTTATTTAGGGGCGAAGGGGGTAATACACTATTATTGGTTTCTTGGTTTCAACAATTTCAACAGTAGGAAGGAGGTGTCAAGTCATGTGAATGCAACTTACATAGGGCAACGTTAAAACAATATTGACATCATTAAGATACAAGAATCTTAAGAAGGAAAAAACCAAAGATTGTTCTAGGATTTCAGCATATTATTTGTAAATAAATCGTCTTTAAGATGCATGGCATGAGTCAATTAGTTATCTCAGTATAGCACTACTACGTACTTGTCTTTCATTGACTAAAATGGTTTTCATTGGCTATCGATAAAACATGGCCCAAAAACAAAGTTATCCTGCAAGTCGCAACCCAACTCCTCTGAGAAGCATAACAGTAGAAATGGATATCGACTCGTGTGTGTGACACATATTGCTCATGCCAAAAGGGGTTACTGGCAAAGGAGACTGTTTTACACCTGTTAAACTATTTGCATCAAGTTTCCTTAATTACTAAGAACTATAGAGAAGTCATAATGAGTTATTCAGAATTTTAGATCCCAAGTTCACATTTCATATATAGTTCAGAATATACTGCATTCATTACAGATCTTTATTATTGAAGAGTAAAGGTACTTCACAAGATTAAGATTAAATTATACATAAAACAAAAAAATAACTACTCCGTATCAGGTAAAACAAATTAACATAAGTCCAAATATTTATAAATAGTAACTCTTGTATAAAATCTTTCATAGTAACAAAGACATATCAAGCGTTTCATTTTACATAAAGACAGATCTAGTTTTTTGTTGTTTCTTGTGGGTGGACAACTAATTTTGCATCGGCTGAATCTCCAAGTTTGACCCTTTTGATCTTGTTCCCGTTTCTAATATATCGAATCTAACGCTTGAAACTGTGAGGACCAATAATTTAGATTCATTTGGAAAACAAATTAATATGTTTTGAACCATTTTATCAATGGCAAATGGCACAAAAAGGCACTCAACTTAAGGTCTGTTTCCAATCAAGGTACTTCACTATTTTTTGCATATAAAGGCGGTCAACTTTTTTATTTAGCCGACTTAGGTTTTTTCCTCACTTTCCGTTAACACACTAACGACCATTTCGTTATATCCAAAAATAGATGTTATATAAAATTGAAGGTCCCAAAATTGACAATCAACTATTAAAGAATCACATCCTGCAACATCCTGCAACAGAACCCGTATGTCAAAGAGTCTTCATAAGGTTGACAATTTCTAACATCCCGCAACAGAGTCTTCATAAGGTTTGACATCCTGCAACAGAACCCATAGACGAGGAGCCTATTTACTTCTAGTTATATAATGGAGAATCAGAAATTGATTTGATTTGTCAATCTTGAAGAAATGACTCTTTTAAATGTGTTGTAATGCACATCTTGGTTTGTATAATGATCTAAGTTCTCTTTAAAAGGCAAACTTAGGAGTATTTGTGCCCAAATGTCTTCAACCATGCGTCTATAATTGATGTTTATCATTTTATTGGAATCCTCTTGTTTTGACCATCTATTGATTGAACTTATCAGTTGCCAAAACTTTGGCTTATATGTTGATTAAATCTTGCTGCCTTATATGTTAACTTGATGATATGAAAAACCCTCTGGTGACCAACTAGTAGAATAGTCAACCTTATGAAGACTCTTTGACTTACGGGTGCAGTTGCAAGATGTTGCACGACGTGATTCTGACCATAATTTTTAATAGTTGATTGTCAATTTTAGGCCCTTCAATTTTATATAACATCCATTTTTGGGATATAACGAAATAGACGTTAGTGTGTTAACGGGAAGTGAGGAAAAAAACTAAATCGGCTAAAAAAAGTTGGTCGTCTTTATGTGAAAAAAAAGTTGAGTACCTTGATTGGAAACAAACCCTAAATTGAGTTCTTTTTTATGCCATTTTCCCTTTTATCAAACATTCGTACATGTTTAAAGATTAGAAAATTAAGTCATTAGAACATCACTGTTCAACAATTAATTTACATATTCATCAGACAGCAAAACAGAACGGAAAATCGGGTCCTACTAGCTGCCATTTTACAAACCACAAAATATATTGCAATATACGAGGAAGAAATATTCATTGTTATATGACCACTTTATATACAATGTATGCTTAGATGGAACGATTCTAAGGAAAATATAGAGCATAGTATACAACCCTTAATGATTAGCGCCCCCTTAAACAGCCGGTAACCAAATTTTAATGCAGAACTTAAAAGGCACATTATCTAAGAAGCAAATCTTAGAATCAAATTAATATACCAACATTAATAAATACTTTAAGTAGATTTACCATACAATTAAATCAAATGGCCACTTAGCGTCCAGTGAAAAAAAAATGACGAAACTCTAAATCTTCATCCTTCCTCCATTCATTTGTCTTCGAAAATTTAATCCACCATCCATTCATCATCTAATCAATCCTCACGAATCCTATCAACGAATCCATCCATCATCTAATCAATCATGGGAAAACAAATTAAGTCTACTGATCATAACGGGTGTACTTGGATTACTCGGAACAAAAACACAAAATCGATTGGACATCCCTATCAAAATGACATCAAGAAAGTTTCTACCTCCTTTTACGTGACGAACACGCCTCTGGCATTAACTTCGAAAGAACTTTGGACCGTGTGCGCCCCCTATGTCAGATTGGTTGATGCGTTCATTGCCAATAAACTATCTAAAGGAGGTAAACGTTTTGGTTTTATCAGATTTATTGGCGTTAAGGATGCTAATGTATTCGTGAAAACCTTGTCTAACATTTGGATTGGTAGTTATCACATTTTTATTACCCCTGCCATTAACCAACGCTCGAACCCTATCACTAATCCTAAACCTCAAACAACAAACCTGACTCAATCTCTCAACAACCCCTCCATTAAAAATGTCTTCCCTATATTGACCACTAATGTCACCAAAAACACTATTCCAACAACCAAAGCAGAGCAACCAAAACCAAACACCAACCCCTCTCACACCAATCCAAAACGCATCATCACTTTCAATGACCAAGACCTCATTAATGTGATTAATACAAACTCAATTCTCCTTGTGAAACTGAAAGATATTGACTCCATGAGCAACATGTACACCATATGTAGGAATGAAGGCTTTTCAGACTTGAATATCCATCATGTTGGTGGGTATTGGATTTGGATTCATGTCCCCTCATCCTCAGCTTTACAGTAGATGAACGTATTCTTTGGATTGAAATTAGTGGTCTACCGCTTTGTGCATAGGGCTCTAACGCGTATAAAAAGATCGCATGCAACTTTGGGAAATTTCTCTTCTTTGAAAAGGAAGACTCGAGTGCTTTGAGCTCGGGTAGGGTTTGTATCTCTTCTAAATCTCACGGCTTAATTTCTGAAAATGTTCAAGTTGAAATTAATAATGAGCTATTTGAGGCAACCGTTCAGGAAATTAGCTCTTGGTGTATCAAAATCATTGATGACTACATTGATCTCTCATCGAATGACAATATTAAGAATGTGGATACTTCATCTAAGTCCATTGATAACCATTCAGTTGACGATTTGGAATACATTCAAACCAATCTCAACAACATCGATAATCAAGTATCCGAACAAAAAATGGATAACAACGAGGAAAATAAATAAGGCGGAGAAGTTATTCATTCGACTGTCCCTCAACAACCACCAAAGGAAGAAGCTAATTATAAAGAGTCAAATCCTGAATGTAAGGCTGAATCTTCTGATTTAAGTAGACCCCCTGGTTTTGAATTTATGAAAAAGAGTTCCTCTCCCTCTAGTAAATGATCCACATCATTTGCTAGATTTAGGAAGAAAGATATCAAAGGTGTTTCTCTCATTCACGAGCTTAATCAAATTATTGATATTGGGAACTCAGTTGGTTATGATGTTAGAGGTTGTAAAAGAACTCTAAATAAAATAATCAATGGAATCGGGATACACATGGTAGATAAATGAATATTTTGTCTATAAACAGTTGTGGAACGAGGAAAAGAAGAAAACGCTTGTGGATCAAATATCTTTGCATTAAACACAATGTGCATTTTCTAGGAGTCCAAGAATAAAAAATGACACGTCTTGAGCTTTTTAGGCTCAAAATCATGTGGGGTAATTTTGCTTTTGATTATATTTGCAGTATGGCTCGGGGTCATTCTGGTGGTCTCATCTCTTTGTGGGACCCTAATTTTTTCTCGAAGGAGCCCATTTGGTGCGATGACTCTTTTATTATTATCAAAGGAAATTGGAAAAACGTAGTGGGATATTATTACATGGTGAATATTTATGGTCCTCAGGACCAGGTCTCTAAGCTCGTCTTATGGAATAGACTTCATGCATCATCATAATGGCTCCTACATTATGTTTGGAGACATGAACGCTGGAATGAGCAAGAAAGGGTTGGTTCTATTTTTAATAACATTGAAGCTAATTATTTTAATTCTTTCATTGATGCTACATGTTTGGTTGACCTCCCTATTGGAGGGCGTTGTTTTACTTGGTTGACCTCCCTATGTGATTGATTTGCTCCCAGACATTCGTATTACTGCTCTTGATAGGATATGGTCAGATCACAACCCTATCCTCCTTCATGTTGACAAAATTGATTTTGGCCCCTCTCCGTTCAATTTGTATAATTCATGGCTCTTGAGAGATGGTTTTGACGATCTCATCAAATCCGAATGGGATTCGCTCGACTCCAATAATTCTGGATTCCATATTAAATGTCATGAAAAGTTCTGTATTCTCAAAGATAAGATTCAGCAATAGAACAACAACAACAAGACTATGGAGAGAAACAAAAAAGCTGCAGCTCTTGAGGAATTATCCTCCATTGAAAAGAAAATCGATGAGGGCTCTGCCTCGCCTTCTGACACTGAGAATATCTTTAATCTTCTTCATGAGCTTGAAATCATAGATAAGTTTGCTTCGATGGATCTTATCCAAAAAGCTCGGGTCAAATGGGATATTGAAGGGGATGAAAACACAAAATTCTTTTATAGGTTAATCAATCAGAAAAGACGAAATCAGATCATCAATGGTATTATGGTTGATGGCAATTGGATTACAGACCCTGGTTTGATCAAAGATGCATTTTTTCAATTTTACAAAGTCAAATTCCAAGCCCAAGACTCCCAGATTTTGTTCCCTAACCTTCCTCATTCTCAAACCCTTAATAGCATGGATCGGGATTATCTTGAAAGATTGGTGACTCATGAGGAAATCAAGAAGGCCGTTTGGGATTGTGGTAGTAGTAAAGCTCCTGGTCCTGACGGATTTTCCTTTGCTTTTGTGAAAAAATATTGGGACATCATTAAGAAGGACCTGCACGATTTCATTAATTCATTCTTCGCCTTATGTGATATGCCTTATGGAGCTAACTCCTCCTTCTTCACCCTCATTCCTAAAGTTAACAATCCTACTCTCATAACTGATTTTCGTCCTATATCGCTCATTGGCATCCACTACAAGATCATTGCCATGATTCTAGCAAACCGGTTATCTAAAGTGATTGATAAGATTGTTAGTAATGAGCAATCAGCATTCAGTGTTGGACGTCAAATTCTCGACGGCCCTATCATTCTCAGTGAAATCATAGAATGGCACAAAAAAGAAAAAACAGCTTCTCATTTTTAAAGTGGATTTTGAGAAAGCTTTTGACTCTATCAGCTGGAATTACTTGGATCATATTCTCGATAGTCTCGGATTTGGGCTTAAATGGCGTTCTTGGATCAAAACATGCCTTTCATCTTCAAGAGCCTCTATTCTTGTCAATGGTAGCCCTACGTCTGAATTCTCTATCAATCGTGGCCTTAGACAAGGAGATCCCCTATCTCCCTTTCTTTTCATTCTTGTCATGGAAGGTCTTCATAATGCCTTCGCTGATGCTGTGGGTAATGGTCTGATCAGTGGTATTAATATTAATAACTCGTCTATCAATATTTCCCATCTTTTCTTTGCAGATGATGTGATAATTACTACCGGCTGGAACGCTAGAGATCTGGAAAACATTATTCGTGTTCTCCATGTTTTCTATCTTGCTTCGGGGCTCAAGATCAACATCCACAAATCTAATATCTACGGTATTGGGGTTAACGAGGATGAGGTTTATAATATGGCTAGTAACGCGGGATGTATTGCAGGTAATATCCCTTTTAATTATCTTGGTCTTCCTATTGGCTCCAACATGAAATCCATTGCCAGCTGGAAGATATTAATTGATCGTTTCCGCTCGAGACTCTCAACTTGGAAAGCCAGTCTCCTTTCTATAGGGGGTCGTCTGACCCTTATCAAGTCTGTGTTAGGAAGTCTCGGCATCTATTATCTCTCAATTTTTAGAGCCCCTGAATCGGTCCTCAATGATTTGGAAAGAATTCGGTCTAACTTCTTTTGGGGAGGTAATCAAGATGGCAAGAAAATAGCATGGGTCAAGTGGCCTATTATCTTAAATTCTTATGATAATGGAGGTTTAAACATTGGTAGTCTTAAAGCTTTTAACCTTGCTCTTCTCCAAAAATGGCGCTGGAGGTTGTTCACTTCTCCAAATGATCTATGGGTTAAAGTCGTTAAAGCTTTTCATGGTCATGAAGGTGGTTTTGATAATAATGGCTGCAGTTTCAAGGGTACATGGGCTAACATTGTTGGATCCTCAAACTTCCTTCACTCGAAAGGTATCATTTTGAATAATTCTTTTCGTTTTAATGCTGGTTGTGGAACTCGTATTCGTTTTTGGAAAGATATATGGGTTGGCGAGGCCCCTCTCTCTATCAGGTACAATCGTCTTTACCGACTTGATCTAGACAAAGATTGTCTCATCACCGACCGTATCATTAATGGTCAATGGCATTGGAATTGGTCTAGGACCAATATTGGTGTTCGAAATCTTGCTTTTTTTCGAGACATGCTGAATGAGATTGGACAACTCAATATTGTAGCTAGCGAAGACACATGTGTTTGGAATCTTGGCCCAAATGGTACTTTCACGGTAAAGGATGCTCGTAATATTATTAACCAAAAGACTCTTCCTTCTCTTCCTTCTACTTCTTGGGATAAAATCATTCCCCGCAAGGTTAATATTTTTATGTGGAGATTGTCATTGGATCGGCTTCCTCACAGGTTGAATCTCTCTTTGCGTGGAATGGATATTCTGGCTATTTCTTGTTCCTCTTGCAATGCTAACGTTGAATCTGCCAATCATATTTTCTTTGAATGCATTATTGCTTCTGATTTATGGAAGCTCGTGTATAGATGGTGCGAAATCCCTTTTGTCCAAGCTTTATCTTTTGAGGCATTTAAAGATTGGTTATCCTCTTGGCATGCTCCTAAAGAAAAGAAACATAGGCTTTTCATCATTTCTACCTCGGTTCTTTGGTGGCTTTGGAGATTCCAAAATAGTGTTACTTTTAACTCTCAACCGTTGAGGAAACGTGACATTTTTGATTATGTTCGTTCTACTTTGTTTTCTTGGCTCCATAACAGAGGCAATTTGATTTTATCCTGGACGGATTGGCTGAAGTCCCCTCTAATGACCGCGTGTTTGGACAATGGTTGAATGCTTTGTTTCAGAAGGCTGCTTTCTTGCCTCGCCTTCTTTCTCGGGGCTTGTTTGGGGTTTCTTCAAAAACCACCTCAGATTGAAAACTGGTGGCTTGGCCTCCGTGGTGGGGGGTTTTTCTTTTGGCGAAGTGAAAACAGAATGTTCGGCCTCCGTTTCAAAAGTTTTTCATCCCTTTAGTTTCCCTCGCAGTTAAAGTCTCGGGTTGCATCTTTATGCTTTTATTTTTTGTAATTCATATGTACTTTTAAGTTTCTATCTCCTTGCTAGACTTTTTTTTTCAATATATTATCAGTCGTTCAAAAAAAAAGAAGTCCTTTAAGTAAACACTTGTTAATGTCTGCAAAATGCGCTACTATGTTTTTCATAGGGTTAACAAAATGTATTTAACTTACCATTTCTTATAGTTTCGTGTAGCGAACTTTTTTTTTCCTATTAAAACACAAAACTTTTGAATCCGTGCTCTTCTGTGCATTTTGCTCATATAAAATGATCATTTTACCCCTCGTTGTCAATATAGTTGTTAAGAAATATAAAGGTAAAATGGTTATAGGATACACAGAAAAGCACGGATTCAAAATTTTTGTGTTTTAATAGGAAAAAAAGTCCGCTACACGGAACTATAAAAATGATAAGTTAGATACATTCCCGGACAATTAACGATTTTTCATAATAAAATTAGGATCGAAAGGATAACACCTTGATGCCTAAGAGGGAGAATTTAATATTGTTAGTTTTAACCAATATATTTTCATATTATAATTAAATAAATATAAACCCTGTTAGAGGGAAATATAGGAATTATGTATAAGTAAAAAATCATCTAAACCTCGTATGCATTTACGAGGGGACACAATTTTAATTTATAACTTCTGTTATTATGCTTGTTATTTTGTTCTAGTAATGCACAAAACAGAACGAAATATGTAGTAATCAAGTTCCAAGTGAAGAAGAACTTAATCTAATCAATTCATTAAACCCAAATCTTAATTTGAATCAACCAAAATACAAGACTCGTCTCAATCAGCAATACCAAATCAATAACCAAAATCCACTACTGCTAATCAGGTGTGGATCTATTATCTAAATTATAATAGTTCTATTACAACAATCAGAAAACTGAACAAGATCAAGATGATCTAAGAAATTAGGGTTTACAAACATATAATCGAGTTTTTGAGAGAGAGAGAGAATGAGAGACAGAATAATCATCAAGGTTGGGTCAAAGGACCTTTTATAGGCCTTGACCCAGCCGAAAAGAATCAGCAATTGGTAAAAGAGACCCTTCAGCTTTCCAGCAATCTTCAAACCAAGCCAGAACCTGAAACACTTATAAAACAAAAAATAGAAATGACAACATCAGTTCTATAGACTAGGATTAAGACAATGTATTTTAACATCCCCCCTTAGTCTCAACATGGTATATATCAATCATATCAAGTTTTTCAACAAAAAACTTATGTTGCAATGTATCCAACCCCTTAGTCAGTATATCTGCAATTTGATTTGTAGAATCTACCTTTACAGTTTTAACAACACCTTTTAAAAAAATTCTCTTACAAAATACATGTCTATTTCAAGACGTTTAGTTCATTCATAAAAAACTGGGTTGGCAGCAATTTTAAATGCTGAATTACTGTCACGGTGAAGAGGTACATGCAAAAACTCTTCACATTTTAAATCTTTCAAAATCTTTAAAATCCAAACTACTTCACTAGTGACTGAAGCAAGAGCTCTATACTCTGCTTCAGTTGAAGATTTAGAAAGAGTGGTTTTTTTCTTGATTTTTCAAGAAATAAGAGAATCATTCAAGAAAACACAATATCCAGTAGGGGTGAGCAGAAGAAACTGAAAAAACCGAAACCGAACCGAAAAAACCGATCGAAACTAGAAACCGATGGTTCGGTTTTTAATTTTTCAAAAACTAAAAAATTTCAATTCGGTTTCAGTTTTTGTTCAACAACCGAACCATAAAAATCGAACCGAACCAAACCAGTTTTATAATAATATATAATTAATATAATATAAATAAATAAATGATAACTAAAAATTTTAAATTTATATTTATTTTATGGATGAAATTATTATAATATATATTATCTTAATGTTTGTATATATGTTTATCGTGTACGTGTGTTTACTTGACAATATATCGTTACAATGACAATGATCATACTATATGTATTTTCACATGCATGTGTGTGTCTCTCATTTATATGTGTATAATTGTAAAAAGTTGTGTAAACATTATTAGGCTCATATTGACAAAAAAATTAAGAAAAATAACCAATTTTCTATGTAAAACAAGTTTATTAATATAAATTAGCAAAAGCCAAATTTAAACGGTTTGAAACCGAAAAACCAAACCGCAAAAACCAAGAAACTGAAAAAACCGAACCGCCAAAAACCGAGCGGTTTCGGTTTTTGGTTTTATAAAAACGGAATATTTCGGTTCAGTTTCGGTTTTAGCCAAAAACCGACCGAAACCGAAACGTGAACACCCCTAATGTCCAGTTTTTTGTGACTACACATTTAGCCCAATCAGCATCAGAAAAAGCACTTAAAGATATACTAGAATTCTTGATAATATGAATGCCCAGACCTGGACAACTTTTAAGATATCTCAATATCTTGAAAGCAATCTTAAGATGAGACTTCAATAGAGAATGCATAAACTGACTCAAACAATGCACAACATAGGATATATCAGGTCTAGTATTAGTCAGATAAATCAATTTTCCCATAAGCTTCTGATAATCAGTAATATATCAAGAATAAGATCATTATCAGAAGCTTCATTAGAAATGACCAGCTTAGACATTAAAGGAGTTTTAGCAGGCTTGCAAGCAAGCATTTCATAATCAGATAACATATCAAGAACATACTTTCTCTGATTAAGACAGATACCATTATGAGTATCAATAACCTCAATACCTAGAAACTATTTAAGTTTTCTTAAGTCTTTTATCATGAATTTAAACTTAAGAAAAACTTTAAACTTATCAATCTCAGAAACATTGTTACAAGTTATGATAATATCATCCACATAAACAAGCAAAGCAAGAAAAACATCCTTATCAGACTTAGTATATAAGGAATAATCAGATTTACTCTGACTAAACCCATTTTCAATTAAGGCAGAAGTTAATTTTTCATTCCATTGTCTATGGACTTGCTTTAAGCCATATAAAAAATTCTTAAGCCTACAAACTTTATTTTCTGAAGGAAAATACCCTTCAGGTGGTTTCATGTATACAATTTCAGCCAAATCTCCATATAAGAAGGCATTATTAACATCTAGTTGATACACAGGCCAAGAATTAGATACAACAATCTTTAACAAGCATCTAACATTTACCATTTTAACAACAGGTGAAAATATTTCCTCATAATCAATCCTTTCTTTTTGACTAAAGCCTTGAGCAACTAATCTGGCCTTTAATTTATCAATTTCACCACTGGACTTATACTTAATTTTAAAAATCCATTTACTTCCTATGGACTTTATGTCCTTAAGTAAATCAACTATATCCGTTGTATCATTCAGTAAAGCATCTATTTCATTATTCATAGGATCAATCCAATGAGAAAACTTAGAGGCTTCATAAAAAGACTTTGGTTCACTATTTTTATTTAGCTGAGTAACAAAATAATAGTTTTCATAACTAAGTTTTGAATAACCAACGTATTATTGAAGACCATATTTAACTTTGGATTCCACAATAAAATCATTATAATTTTTAGGAAACACACTTTTCCTTGAAGATCTTCTTACAGTTTGAGTATCCTGACTTGAAGTACTTGGATTTTGATCCAAATTACCCTCAGAAAATATATTATCTTCAAGCGTGGTTTCCTTCTCATTCTGTTTGGCAAAGATATCTTCACTGCTATCAGCATCATTCCCAGAATTATTTGGGAAATGAGCAGTGTTCACATCTCTACTAGACACAGAAGAGTGGCTACTATCACTCTGTGACTTTTTGTTACTATTCAGATTAGGGTCTACTCTCTCATCATCATAGGGTATCTTAGGGTATTCAATATCAAAAAAGTTTACATGATTTATATCTTGAAAAACATTTAAAGTATCATTTTATTCCTATAACAGAATCCTTAAAAGAAAAAATAGTTTCAAAAAACTTAACATCTCTTGAAAAAATTAGAATACCCTATCAAAACATATTTTTCAGGTCTACTACCAAACTTATCATTATTATTATTAACAATGGTAGTAAAACATAGACAACCAAAAACTCTTAAGTGAGAGAGAAAAGGAGATTTTTTATAAATCATCTCATAAGGAGATTTTCCATTCAGCACAGAAGATGGGAGTCTGTTAATAAGATAAGTAGCAGTTAGAATACACTCAGTCCACAACTTTAAAGGAATTCCCCCTGAAACAGAAGGGATCTAGCAATATTCAGCAAATGCATATGTTTCCTCTCAGCTATCCTATTTTGGTGTGGAGTATAAGCACAAGATGTTTGGTGAACTATCCCTTTATCAGCACAAAACTTATTAATCATTTAATTAACAAATTCAGTTCTATTATCACTTCTAAACATCTTAATTTTTCTTTTAAACTAATTTTCAATCAGGTTATAGAAAATATTTATGAAATGTGAAACCTCATCTTTAGATTTAATCAAGTATACCTAAACAGCTCTTGTGTAATCATCCACAACAATCAAATCAGAACTAGTAACCTTATAAGGCTCCCGTAAGTCTAAATGCACAAGATCACCTAAAGATTTTGAAGTATGGTCATTTAAAGGAAAAGGTTCTCTAGATTATTAAGACCTTTGACATATTTCACAACAAATTGTTTGATCCTTATTATCAAATTGTAAAGAATCTTTTAATGCATTCAAAACAGGCTCTGCAGGATGACCAGGTTTGTAGTGCCAATCATGCTAAGACAGAAAACACTTGTATCTAGAAACACTTTGGTTACATTTAATACCTTGGCTGTTATAGTAGTATAACCCTTCACATTGGTTACTAGTCCCCATAACATTTCTCAGATTCAAATCCTGGTTCAAAAAATAACATCTGCTCTCATCAAAGGCAACAATAATCTTATTTTCTTTAACCAATTTATGAACATAAATGAGAGTAACACAATATTCAGGTATAACCAATACATCATATAATATTAAGTCATTAGATAGCTTGAGATTTCCAATCTTAGAAATAAAAGCCTTAGTCCTATTAGGATGAACAACTTTTATTTTAAGATGAGAAATATCAAGAACATTATCTAACTCCTCATCAGTATAAGTCATATGTTGATTTGCCCCTAAATTAATAATTTTTCCATTACAAACCAATCTTTGTTTAAAATTTGCATTAGAACAAAAAAACTTGTTGAAGTTTTTATGAAAAATAGTACTATTACTAAAAAAGTACTTGTCGTGTTAACTTGAACATTCTTTCCATTTTTATTGTCTTTGATGAGAGAGATAAAAGTAGCCAGTTGTTCATCAGTAAACCTAGAAGATGAACTAGTCCTAACAGAATTGTTATTAGAAATATTTTTTTCCTTTATAATTTTGACAGGACTTCTTTCCAAAATCAGTAGGATAACCAATGATTTTAAAACATCTATCAATAGTATGATCATTAAACCCACAGTTCTCACAAACCAAACCAGAACCCCCACCTTGCCTATTATTGTTTAAGTTATTAGGTCTAGGTCCAATATTCATATTATGATTATTTCTTTAAAAATTAGTTTCTGTTAGGCACATTAGAGACAAAAGCATAAGCCTGATTCCTTTGAGAGAACCAGCAATACTACTAGAAGCAACTCTGTGAGATTCCTCACTAGAGATGGTAGCATAATGTCACGGACTTGTCTCGACAAGGGTCTTCCGTGCGGCACTTAGTCTCAACTAAGTCAGCCTTGCTCGAACACTCAACGATCTAGGCAACTAAGAAAGCTTTAGAGAAAGGAACACAAGTGAAAGGGAAAATGCTTTGTATTACTAGAAAGAACTTTACAAGAGAAGAATACAAGTGAATTGTTGGATGATTTCCCCAAATGAGGATGGTCCTATTTATACTACACAAACTAGGGCTACAAATAGGCTTTATTACAAGGGCCCGTATTCTACAAACTTCTACAAGAAGCTTCTAGGTCTTTCATGAGCTTCTAGGGCTTCCAAGAGCTTCCAAGACCTTCTCCAACCTTTCATAAAATTCCTCTAAGCCTTCTAGTCAAGTGTAGAAAAATCCAGAATCCTGGGTAACCTCGTAGATTCGGGCGAGACGTGACATCCTCCCCCACCTAAGCTCACGACGTCCTCGTCGTGCCATCCTTGTGATATCTCCTGATCTCGTCCGCAAACTGCCACAATAAGTCTTCTGCTTCCCAACTTGCTTTACTATCGGGGAAGTCACGCCACTTGATCAATTACTCTCTATAGCTCGGCACTCCTCGTCTCCGTGTCGTACGATCCGACAAAATCTCCTCAACCTCTCGATCGTACGAAGTAACAACCGCTGTTGGTGCCTACTTGGACACCCCTCATTCCGGGTCTTCCTCGTCCCCATAATAAGGCTTAAGAAAGCTAACATGAAAGACCGGGTGGATCTTCAACTTGGGCGGTAGTTGAACTCGATAAGATACCTTCCTAACACGTCCAATCACCAGGAAAGGGACTTTATACCTCCGTATTAATCCCTTATGAACCTTCCTCAGCGACTTAAATTGTTGAGGCAAGAGCTTCACCATCACTTGATCTCCTACCTCGAACTCGACGTGTCTCCTCCTTTCATCTGCCCATTTGTTCATCTTCTTAGCCGCCTTGTCCAACGATGCTCGATCCAAATCTGCTTGTTCGTGCCACTTCTTCATAGTTTTATAAGCGGTCGGGATACTCCCCTACTATGATACGGCTAAGGCATTAAAAGTTGATGGTTGGCGCCCCGTGACTAAATCAAAAGGACTCTTCCCCGTGGCTTTACTCTGTTGCGTGTTATAAGTGAATTAAGAAACATCAAGGAGTTTAGCCTAATCATGTTGGTTGGCACTCACATAGTACCAAAGATAGAGCTTCAATAGTGCATTCACCCTCTCCGTTTGCCCATCCGTTTAGGGATGAAAACTTATAGAGAAGTTTAAATCCGTCCCCATGATCTTGAACAACTCCGTCCAAAAGCGCCCCATGAATCTCGGATCTCGATCACTAACAATCACATGTGGCACTCCCCAATACTTTACTACATTCTTAAAGAAGAGCTTGGCCGTATCGTCCATCGTAACATCAGGTGGTGCGGTTATAAAATTCTCGTACTTCAAGAATCAATCCACCACCACTATAATACTTCCACTCCCTTCTGACTTCGGCAAGCATGTGATAAAGTCCATGGAAACACTCTCCCATGGTCCCTTGGGCGTCGGTAAAGGCTCTAGCAATCCTCCTGACTTCTTTTGCTCTATCTTGTCTTGTTGGCAAATAAGGCACGTCCGCACGAAAGTCTCAACATTGTCCTCCATCCTTGGCCAATAATAAGTGCCTTCGACCAATGCCAACATCCTCTTAATCCCCGGATGACCAGCCCACTTTGAATCATGACACTCCTTCAAGATTACTCGCCTAAGGTCGCCCCACTTAGGCACGTAAAGCCGATCTCCTTTAGTGAATAACATGTCTCCCTTGAGCCAAAATCTCCGTGTCTTTCTGTCGTTCGCCAAAGCTATGATCTTCTTGGGCAAAGGATCATGTTCCAACCCTTTCTTGATTCTGTCTTGGAGGAAGAATTAG
Source organism: Tanacetum coccineum (assembly GCA_026074375.1). NCBI lineage: Eukaryota > Viridiplantae > Streptophyta > Magnoliopsida > Asterales > Asteraceae > Tanacetum > Tanacetum coccineum. The sequence continues at coordinate 3,318 of BQNB010088238.1, read as the reverse complement.
GCTTGGGTGATTGTGGCAAACTCTACCTTGCGACAATACGTCGGCTACCACATTAGCCTTCCCCGGCTTTTCCTCCAATTGGTAGTCGAACTCGGATAGGAAGTATAGCCAACGAGCTTGCTTGGGACTTAACTTCTTTTGGGTTTGAAAATAACTAGTGGCAATGTCATCCGTCTTGATCACGAATCTCGAACCCAATAAATAATGTCTCCAAATCCTCAAGCAATGGACAACCGTCGTCATCTCTTTCTCTTGCACCGTGTACTTCCTTTCCGTCTCGTTTAGCTTCCAACTCCCGAATGCAATCGGATGTCCATCTTGAATTAGAACTCCTCCAATTGCAAAGTCTGATGCATCCTTGTGTAACTCGAAAGGCATGGTCACATCCAGTAGTCTTAACACCGGCTCCTCTATAACCGCCTTTTTCAAACTCTCGAACGCCGCTTGGCACTCTTCATCCCATATCCAAGCTTGGTTCTTCTTCAATAGGTCCGTCAAAGGGGATGCTATGTCTGAGTATCCCATGATGAACCTTCGGTAATAGTTCACTAAGCCAAGGAAAGATCTCAACTCTGTAACCTTGGTTGGTGGTTCCCAATCTTGGATAGCTTTTATCTTTGCACCGTCCATCAACAATCAACCGTCCTTGATCTTGTGTCCCAAGAACTCGACTTCATCTTGAGCGAAAGAGCACTTCTCCAACTTCACATAAAGCTCATTGTCTCGTAACACCTGGAATACCTACTTCAAATGCAAGACATGCTCCTCCAAGGTATGACTATAAACAACAATATCGTCCAAGTATACCAACACAAATTTATCAAGGAATGGGTGAAACAACTTATTCATGAGGGTGCAAAATGTCGCGGGAGCATTGGTCAAGCCGAATGGCATGACTAAGAACTCGTAAGAGCCATACCTCATGACACACGTCATCTTAGCTTCGTCTCTCTCCGCTATCCGTGCCTGTACCCTTATATCAAATCCAACTTGGTGAAGTATCTTGCCTTTCCAAGTTGATCAAACAAATCCGTAATGAGATGGATAGGGTACTTGTTCTTGATCATTACCTTGTTAAGTGCCTAGTAGTCTATGCACATCTGCAAGGATCCATCCTTCTTCCTTTGAAACAACATTGGCGCACCATATGGGGCTTTCGAGTGTTGAAAATAGCCCGCATCCATTAGCTCTATAAATCTTCCAACTCGGGTGGTGGCATTCGATAAAGGGCTTTGGCAGGGGGTTTGGAACCCGGTTTCAACTCGATGGTATGATCCACCTCCCTCCTAGGTGGTAGCTTCTTGGGCAACTCCTTGGGCATCACATCCTTGAACTCATCAAGTACTCGCTTGATCACCTTCGGTACCTCCACTTTGCTTGAACCCTCGTCCGTTTCTAGCCTTGTCACTGCCAAATAGCAAGGCTCACTCTTGTTGAATCCTTTCTTGAATTGCATGGCCGAAAGGGTCTTCGCTCCACTCTTAGCATCCCGCTCCGTACTCACCATGCAAGTCTTTCCTCCATCTAGGATACACAAGGAATTAGCAAACAGCATAGGAAAAGCTCATACCTTATCGAGAAATTCCAACCCAAGAACCACTTTAAAATCATCCATAGGGACTATTGACAAATCAATCGTCCCATCCCATTCTCCTATCTTCACCTGAACATCCTTAGCCACTCCATGAATCGGCTTGGCCTCTGAATTTACCGCCTTAATGGTTCCACTTCCTTTTGTAGCGTTAATACCTAGCCGCTTGGCTTCATCATCCGCCACAAAGTTATAAGTCGCACCGGAATCAACAAGAGCACGAACCTTTACACCGTTGATGGTTGCTTCCACGTATTGTAGGCCTTTCCCTACAACCTTTGGCACCTCCGTCTTTTCCTTGATTGCATTCAAGATCCTCATCGAACCCATGCTTTCGCCATCACTCACGCCTTCATCTTCATGAGTCGACAATCCGTTGAGGCTCGCTTTCTTTGGGAAATCTCGAGCTCTATGAGGTCCATCACATATGAAGCATCCACCACTCTTGTAACTCGTCTTTAAGTTTTTATCATTTCCGGTAGGAGGTTTACGTGCAGGATCGACCTTTGGTTGGGCATTCTTTTCTCCCTCACCTTTCTCATGGTTCACCTTTCGATCTTTCGGCTTGGACGAGTCCCTCCTCGTGGTAAAGTCAATCAAGGCTGACAACGAGATAAACTAAACCCTTTATATATATTAAATATAATAAATATATAAATATATAATAATGTTAGGATCTGAAACTAGATAGATCTTCTATCCTTTGTGGTTGTATAGTACTTATGTAATCACAAGTATATACGTGAGAGACTCTAACAATTGTTTAGGCGGAAACTAAACAATGCAATATAAAGAAGAATAAATATAAATAATGATCCTCTATGGATCTCTCTATTGATAATAAAATGTTTTTGTAATTCGTAATCGGTACAAAACCCTAATGCTAAAGGTTTCTTTTATAGAGAAGAAACCCTAAATTGCTAAACAAGATTCCTAAAATTGCGTAAGAGATATACATCAATCTCTTCCTAAAAACGCGTAATATCAATCTCTTCCTAATTTATCTCATTCCTATCTTTATGAGATAACTCTAGAATATATCTATAATTCCTGCATACAATAATCACGTCTATAAATAAGATCAGCAGATTCTATATCTCTGTCAGCAGAAATGAGAACATGACCAGCAGAAACATAATCAGCAGAAACCACTTAATGCCGTCTGCAGAATCGAACATCTCTAACAGCAGAAACGACACTTAGTCGTTTTCAATAATTCCCAACAATCCTCCCCTAAACTTGGTTTTGACTCCGTTAAGTCCAAGTTTCTAGATAGATCTTCTCGAAGCAAGAGGATTGAAGAGCAGCAGGAACAAAGTAAGCAGCAGCATCATAAAACCAGCAGATACAATGTAACCGGCAGCAACAATACAAGCAGCAAAAACTGTAGAAGCCACAGTAGCATCAAATGAAACAGCATGAACTCGATGAACAACAGAATCAAATGAGGCAGCAACATCTCTAATCAGCAACTTCCAGTCTTTGGAGCAATAGCAACATGGACAAGTATGTACATCAAAACATAAAATTGCAGTCTATTCTCATCACTTCCAGGTGTGTTAACTCCTGTGAGAGGTGAATCATTGAAAAAAAAATGTAAATGGATTTGATGTCTCTTTACCAGTTAGCCATTAACTCTGGAGTAGTTAGTTCTTTGGCCACCAGAAAGGTGCATGTCCATGGTCAACTGATAACCATTTCAACTCTCAGTACTTGAAACATTGGTG
>BQNB010088237.1:0-27708 GCA_026074375.1 Tanacetum coccineum | reverse complement strand
CTACACTAGATTTTATATTTTTCCTAGACACTAAATGACAAAAGAAAATTTTGTAAAAAAGAAATATATTTTTTTATTAATTTTTGGATTTTTTATGAATTTTTAAAGATTAAAAACTAATTAAAACTAAGAAAATAGAAAAAGACAAAAAATAAAAGTTATAAAAATTCTGAAAAAATGAAATTAAATAAAGAAAAAATTAACAATTCTAAAAATATAAAAATGCCCAAATTTTACTGAATTAAATAAAAGTAATTAAACTAATTAAATTTTAACCTAATTTAATTATTTAAACTAAATAAACTAACTGCTGTTAACTACTAGGGACTAACAGGGAAAAGCAACAAGGACAAACGGGGAAAAGAGTTAATGACTAGAGGCACTAACAATGTTAACAAAGAAACTGGAAATTACACAAATGGTCCCTGAAAATGACCCCGATTGACAATGTGGGTCCAAACAGCTTATTTTTGAAAACTTATAAAAGCAAACTTATTAAGGGGCTTAAGGGGAGCATTTTTAATAAAAGCACTTATGTCTAGATCTCAATGAATAAGCCAGAAAAATAAGCTTTTTAGGACAGCAGACTTAATAAGCTTAACAGCTTATTTTTCTTTCTTTTTTGGGAATAAAAGCTGCAAATTAAGCTAGAAACTATGGGAATAAGTTACTAAGGCTAAGGGTATCCTAAATAAGCTATGGTCACCTAAAATAAGCCCTAAGATAAGCTGGTATACTAATAAGCTATTTAAACAGTTTTAGATAAAACAGAAAAAGTGGACCTTTTAAGCACTAAATAAGCTATACTAATAAACTATCTAAGGCAAATAAGCTGCTAAACCTAGAAGAACTACCTACAAGCTATGTTAAAAAGGCATAAAAACCTAATGCTTAATTTAAAATAAGCTAGAAAAGTGGGGCTGAAATAAGGTGCTCAGCACCAGGGGAAGGTACAACAGTGGCTTAAAGCCCTTTTTGGCTTATCCCAATAAGCTCATATGAGCTTTTTACTTAAAACAAAATGCAAACAGATTTAAAGGGGAGGCTAATGAGCTTATTTTCGGTTTAAAGGGCTAGAAACAACAAAATGGCACAAATAAGTTGTGCTTAAGCTGCATAAGCAGCTTAAGTGGTTTGGTTTGAAATATTGAGCTTTATTTTCAACAGTAATATGGGTTTCTTAGGTTAAGAAAACTAGTGATGATATTAATGGGACTTAACACATTGAGGGTCTTCCTTATAAAAAGACTTGCCAAAGCCAACGCCTTTGGACTTATAACTTGGTCAAGCCAAAGGGACAGAACATTGGCTCTTCTTTTTTTTGGCTAGATAACACAAACAAGAGATGCACCAGAACAAAATGTGTGCCGTAAGCATGCTTTATGCAGCTTGAGCACTTAGCATCAACAGGCCTTGACTTATCCAAATTTTTGGACAGGAACAGCAAAAAGGGAAATAAAAACTTGTTTCGTAAACTAAGGATGAAGTGCATCCTCTTAACATATGGCTTAATGAAGCCCAAACACTCAAGCCATAAAGTTCAGCGCCTCGAGTGCATTTGCACCCATGCAAAACACCACTTTTCACCCATTTTGGGTGTTCTAAACCCAAGACACCTTTTAATTTATAAACGATTTTTTTAACTGTATTTTTCTTGTTAAACATGCAACACGCTGAGAATGTGATTATATGTATTGTTTAAACACTTTAACTACACTCTTTAAACAAGTTTAAACAGAATTGAAAGATCTGTTCTAATTAGACTTCAAATTTCGACAATGGCAATATAAAGAACAATTCTTATCTTTTTATTAAAAACCAGTGAAACTTACAAACATAAACTTTAAAAAAGATAATAACTGAGTACAATAATGTTAAAAATAGAAAGACTTTGATAAAATTAAAATCTATAACATAAATAAAGGTTTTGTTTGTCTTGTTCGGCTTGCTTCTCTTCTTTTATAGAGGGTCTCCAAAGGCTACTTTGGTGTTGGGTGAGTTTGTTTTGAGAGTGCCCAACAATCCCCAGCTATCTAGCCCTTTTGGTTTGTTCTTGTCTTCATCTCACCATTGAAAAGGGTTTTTTTCTGGGGTTGAGTGGATTTTGGCAGGAAAGGGATATAGGGTATTGGGAGAGGTGGGAATGGTAGGGGTGTGAGCTGTGGAGGGCTTTGGGATAGTGGTTTTGAGGGTAACAATGTGGGGGAGAAGGTCGGTTTGGGTTTTTGGCGGGGTACGGGGGTTGTACAGGTTTTGGTTGAGGAATTTAAAATAGAATTCTTTGGGGAAGACACAATTATGCCCCCTCATCTTTCGTTCTTTTTTCATTTCTATCTAGCCCAAGTTTTTAGTTATAACCGAGTTTGGAAAGTAACATCTTTAGTCCCTCCGTTTTTTATAACTAAAAGAAATAAAGAGGTTTTGGTTAATTGCAATTTCAGTCCCTGCTGTTTTATTAACAAAAGAATAAAAGAAAGTTTGGAATTTTGCAAAACTAGCCCCCTAGGTTTTTAAAATGGGTTGTATAAGGTTTTTGGTTTTTGGGCAGGATTTAGTACCCTTTCTTTTAGTTTTCCATTTTTCTTTATTAAAACACATTTTAAAAATGACCTTTTTAGTCCTTATTGTTTTATAAAAAGGATTAATGGGCCATAATTGGGCTTGGGCTTGTATTGGGCCCATTGGGTTTGGGTTTGGGCCCAATAAGGTACAGGTTTGGTTATTGGGCTTTTTCAAGCCCAATAAGGTTATGAAGTGGGTTTTGTGTGTACAATGGCTGAGATTGGCTGTAACTGGGCTAGGATTGGGCCTTCAAAGTCTTCACAGTTTTTGTCTCAATTGCACTCATATGGGCTGTTGTAAATTGATTGAGGGCCCAATTTGGTTCTTCACAGTCTTCCAATATTAATATATTGGGCATTTCCGGCCATCAGATGGGTTAAGATTGGCATTCAATAGTTATTCTTCAGTTCCGGCTCGGGTTTTTCTTGACTGGTGATTCTTCAGTATTGACTCATCGACTTTGGCATTTTTTGGACTTTGGCCTTGATTTTGCACAGTCCTTTTCATTCATGCTCAGTTTTGTCATTTTGGCTTGGTTTTCTGTCTTTTTGTTGATATCCACTTCCTGCACAATACAAATGCAAAACAAACATATATTTGGCAGTTTTTGTCTGTTTTTGGTCATTTAAGCTCGTTTTTAGAGGTAAAAGATATGTGTAATTAAGCACTTATCAATCATACACTTGAAAATCTTGCGGTCCTACAAATGATTTACATAAACCTATGAATTCACCAACATTATGTTGACATTTTAAGCATGTTTCTCAGGTCAATAAGGCACGAGGTGCGATGATACATTGGAAGTCAATAATTGAAGAGTCAACATTAAAGATTTGGGGTCTTGTTACATTTTGGGGACAATTGTTATAAACCGGAATCTTTACATATATTGTTGAACAATTTGAAGCCATGGGCTTATGTAACAAACAAGTATTTTGTTAATCCAATGTATCTTTTCAAACGACACGTTTAGTGGTCGTTCTCATATCTTGTGCTATTGATCTATAATGTAACGCCCTCGGATATTCAACATTCCGCTGCGTACTCAGATTTGAGGGTGTTACAGATTGGTATCAGAGCCAAGGTTATAGAGAACCAGGTCAAAAGTCTTGTCTGGACTATAACCATTTTCAAACACTTGATTTACAAACGGGGTTTGTATGGGACATACATGCATTACTTAGTTACATCTAGCACATATATGCTTACATGATATGCATTGTTTTAGCATTAGTAGGGTACTAAGTGCTTACATGATTGATATACGTGTATATAAATGATATTACATTATTACTATAGACTCTTTTATTTTAAAGTTTTACAATCATATTCATACGATATTTCGTATAAGTATTATTATATGTTATTTTGTTTTTTGACTAGTAGTCATGTCTTCTACGACATCTGTGGTTACCTACACTTCCGTTTACACCGACTCTGAGCCCAGTAGAGCCTTCTGGGGAGCCGATGATGAGGAGATATCTGAGGGAGGTATTCCACGGGTCATCATATTAGGATACGACTCGGACTCCTCGATACAACCAAGTAGCCTCACCATCACCGGATTACTTACAGGCCCCAGGGGATCCTCACAGACACCGCTAGTTCTCTCTGGGACGAGATGAGCGTGTGCTCTTTGTGCGTACAGGCACCATGTTCATGATACGTGCCAGAGCCTTTATCCCTGGAGTATATACCATTGGTGGGCATGAGCTATGAGTTCCCTGCTGTGAGTGAAGCAGCCCATTACATTCCTGTTGAATTCTCCCACTGCCTAAGTCACCCGGATATGTTACTGAGTCAGATCCCGAGGAGGATCCAGAGGAGTACGAGGATGATGAGACAGAGGATGGTCCAGTTGACTATCCTATGGACAGGGGAGATGATGGAGATGATGATGATGGTGATTCATCTGGGGATGACGCTGATGAGGATGAGGATGATGAGGATGAGGATGATAAGGACGAGGAGGGAGAGAGGAGCACTTAGCTCTCGGCTGATGGACTCTTTTGTCTATGGTTGCACTGTTGATGAGCTTGTTTTCCCACCTGGAGGGAAAAATGAGCCTTGTTATCCACCACCCTCCACTAGACATACTCTTGGGGCTAGGATTACCAGTTCGGCCTCAGATTTCCTTTCCCTTCCACCAGATGGCAAGAGGTTGAAAAGACTTTTGGCTCAGGACTATCCATCACCATCACCACCTATCTCACTATCACCACCTTTTGCAGGAGAGCGCCTTGCTAGGTGCACATCCCCACCTGCACATTCATCACCATTACTACCATCATCTGGGTGTCCAACCCAAATCCAGACACTCAGGATAACATCCACTCAGGCCCTTATTAATGCAGTTACAGTCGCATTACCATCACCTCCACTATCACCACTACCACCATCTCTATACATACCATCACCTGTTGACCATAGGGACGATATTCCTGAGTCCGAGCAGCCACCTCACAAGAGGTTGTGTTTGTCTACTCTAGGCTCCAGATACGAGATCAAGGAAAGTTCTACTGCTAGACCTACCAAAGGTCGGGGGATAGATTATGGGTTTGTCAGCACAGTAGATACTGAAGATAGGTGACAGGGGATTAGAGATGTTGGGTACGGTATTAGGGATACTTGGGTAGATCCAGCAGAGGCAGTTCCTAAGATAGTACCTATGACCGTGGAAGAGGTCAATACTAGGGTCACAGAGCTTGCTGAGCTCCATGAGCATGATACACAGGACTTGTATGCCTCACTAGAGGATGCTCAGTATAGTAGGTCTCGTATATCACAACGAGTCGATATGGACTCGCAGAGGGTCGACTTACTTATGGGGGATAAGATGACTCTCTAGGAGACAGTATGGATGGTAGAGGAGGAGGCCTATGCTTCCCGAGAGGCTTGGGCTCACTTGTTAGGATTGAGTCAGGCGACCCATCAGGAGCTTCAGACCTACCGCGATTATGTGTATGCACACGAGACCCATCTTCAGGCACATCAGACACAGCTACAGCTGCAGGGTACTCTCATTCAGACACAGCATCAAGTACATGAGACTCGCTTTCAGATGCAGCAGGCTAAGTTAGCAGCACTTCTAGAGACTGACTGTAGGCGTCAGGCACAGATGATAGAGACTCTCCGAGTCATGAGAGACATGAGGCGAGAGATGAGTGACATGCAGACCGAGTTGCTAGCACTGCGAGGATAGTAGAGAGCTAGACAGCCAGCACCAGATGTTAGGATTTCGGATCACCAGGATGCTTCAGGGGATGCAGACAGTCACGTCTAGTGATTTATGTTATCTTATCTTGCTAGGTCATTGTACAGGCATGTTAAGTATTAAGGGTTTTTCCCCGCTAGCATAGCCTTAGATCTTTTGTATTGTATTTTGTGTAATCAGACAACTATTTCATGTAAAATTTTCCATGTTATGAATGAAATAGATGTGTTATGTTGTACTATATACCTCTCTTATGTTGTTATCTCATCTATACATTATTATATTATGTCATAATTATGACCTCATGTTTTATCTCTTGTGTTGTAGACGAATCATGGCACCTGCGACAAGACAAGGACCGAATACTACTCCTAACAACACCAACCCAAACAACATAACTCCAGAATCCATCCAAGCTATGATTGATCAAGCCCTTCTGCGAAACTCCACTAATGGAGATGGAAGCCACAGTTCACACGGGGATAACCGAAGGAATAAGCTGTCAAATAAGCTACTCAAGTTAAGCTTAAATCTCCCCTGGTGCAAAGGGGAGATTTTAAGCCCCTTTTTCTTTGTCATTTAGTGTTTTTAAGCCCAAGTTTTTGGCTTATTTTAAGAGTTTATAAGCTCTTAGATAAGCCCTCAAAGTTTCAGACTTTAGTGAGCTTATTTGTTGGCTTATTTTTAAGGCCAAACTTGGCTTTTGACTGTTTTTGAATGACTTAGATTTAGGGATTGCTTAATTTTCACTTTTAGCATTTTCTAAATTTGTTAAAACTAGGTTAATTTTAGTTTAAATCCGTTTAAAACACATCTTAAGCATTTCATAGTTTCTTTTAGTTTTCATTTTCACCTAGTAATAAGCTCTATATAAGCCAAAAGCCAAAAAAGCTTGTCAAACTGCTAGTTTCTGTGACAGAATCTAAGTGGCTTATTTTGTAGCTTATTAAGTAGATAAAAGTTCAAGTTGCCTTTATTAAAGTTGTAGAGGTTAAGCTCATCTATAAGTTTGTAGTTTTAAGTTTTTTCTAATTCTCAATTTTTTAATAAGCCACAATCGTAGGGTCTGTTTTGTAATTGTCTCGAAGATAAGGGGCACCCGTTTGCACTATGGTGTAAATTCACCATAGTTTACCCGCCTACCCTTTAGTTTCATTTCTTACATTTCCTACCCTGGACTTTTCGAAAAATAAAAAAAAAGGGGAAAGACACTTGGCCCGGGTGAGCAAGACTCGAACCCGGGACCAAGCGATACAATCCCCCCTTTAACACTACTCTTACCACTGCGCCCTTGGGTCTTTTTCGTTAAAGACTCAAGGGCACTAGTACTTAAGGGTGTTTGTGACTTATAAGTGTAATAAGCTGAATAGCTTATTTCGGGGCTTATTTCATTAGCTTATTTTGGTTTCTTATTTTTCTTAGGACCATTTCAGTGCCTAGTATTTTTTGTAAATTTTTCAGAATTTTTCGTAGTCTTTTACTATTTTTTATGATTTAATTTAGATAAAAGTTTATTTAATTCATAAAAAATACAAAAATTATCAAAAAAATATTTTGCTTTTTTAGAAAATTTTCTTTTATCATCTAGTTTGTAGGAAAAATATAAAAATTTTCGTAGGGTCATTTTTACAACTTTTTGTCTTTTAAAGAACGGGTCCGGGTACGGGATTTTGTTTTGACTCGTTTTTGGGTCAAACGAACTCCGTTTTCGGTCTAGTCTTTTTCATTCTTCGTTATTTGTTATTTTGTTCCGTAGAGTTAGTTTAGAAGGTGAAAAAAATTTTCGTTGGGTTATTTTTAAAGATTTCTAGTTTTTCCCCCTTTTGTTCGGGATTGTGCTTTCGTTTTTTTTTTAGCTTAAATTCATAATTTTTGGTTTTTCTTAAACGTTTTTTGTTCGTTATGACTATAATTTTACTTTTTAATTCCAAAAACTAATTCCTTCTTCAACTCAAATCTTCGATTATATCGATTTCTCCATTCAGCCTCGTTGGGATTAACGACCGAGAATTTTACTATATACTATTTCTCAGGGTATCATTGATCTTGTCGATTTTTAGACTTATATATATATTTTATATTTTATTATATATTATATATATTTATAGTGTAAATCTCACCAGTCAATGACATAGAAGAGATGGATTTGAGATGACAAATGGCCATGTTGACTATGAGGGCTAGACAATTTTTAAAGAATACAGGAAGGAAGCTTAATGTTAATGCAATGTGACTATTGGTTTTGTAAGTCCAAAGTTTTAGAGTGTAAACTGCCATAAGGAAGGGTACATTTTGATAGTGAGTGTAGAGCTCCCAAGAAATCCGACAACAAGAACAAGGAAAAGTCAAAAAGGAGTAGCTGTGGACACATTACTTTCTACGCTTTCGGATGTCATTGTAATGGTATTGGGTGGATATGACTAGAGTGATCAGGCAGAGGAAGGAGCCTAATTAATGCAATCATGGCTTACTCATCTTATCAAGTTTTTGACTAAGAGGTAGTAATCCAATCGATTTTAAAATTGTTTCTAGAATATTTATGGAAACTGTTAAATTACTTAAATCTCAAAATTATCAGCTATTAAGAGATTTAGAGAAATCTAGTTAAATGGTTTTAGGTGACAAAATAGGTTTAGAATTAGTGGAAGAAAAACTAAAATTTTATAAAAAGAACAAGTCTGTTTATGTAGAAAACATTAATGGCTTAAAATGGGATATTCAAGTAGGAGAATTAACTATTAGAGAGCTTAGGAGGAAGCTTAAAAAATTCAAAAAGAAAAAGACAGCATTCAAATTAATGTAGATAAATTTGAAAATGCATCTAGTTTAACAGGCTATTGAGTGTCAGGATTGTTGATAATTACAAGAAAGGTTTATAGCTATGTAAAATATATGTAGTTACACCTCCTCTAACAAGAAATTTCATGCCTCCAACACATGACTTATCTTTTACTGGTTTATGAGTTTGTTAATGAGCCTGTAGTTGAGAACTGTACAACTATGTCTAGTGAAGAAGAAGCCTAAGGTAGTTACGAAGATGATGAATGCACCAATTATTGAAAGAATGGGTGTCACATAGGGAGGACAGAAAATGGTCTCAAATAAAACTAAGTAGAAAATAGTTAAGCATAGTATTGCTAAGATATAGTTGGTAAAACCTAAGCAACAAGAGAAAATTGCTAGGAAAACTGTTAAACAAGTTGAGAAACATAGGCAAAACACTCACAGTCCAAGAGGAAATCAAAGAAATTGGAACAATATGATGTCTCAAATACTAAGAAGTAATTTTAAGATGTTTAATAAGGCCTGTTATGTATGTGGAAGCTTTGATCATTTGCAGGTTGATTGCACATTACATCTACCATCAAAACAGTATCAGAATCAAAAGATGGTAAACGGATTTGGAAAAAATGCTCAAAGGTAATTCATCAAACTTTTGCTAAAAAGACTCACCCCTTTGCTAAATAGAACATGGTTCCAATAGCAGTACTAATGAAGTCTGGTTTAGTATCAGTTAATACTGCTAGACAAGTTAATACCGCTCATTCAAAAACAACAGTAAATGCTGCTAGACCAATGTCATATTTTTCTAAAACAACACATTCAACTGTTAAGAGGCCCATTCATAAGAACACATCATTTAAAAACAGTAATATTAATCAAAGGGTTAATACTATTAGGGGTAAAGGTTTTAATATTGCCAGGGCAAAAGCAGTAGTTAATGTTGTTAAGGGAAATAATGTTAATGCTGTTAAGGCCTCGGCTTGTTGGGTTTGGAAACTAAAGACTAAAGTTTTAGACCATGTTTCAAAACACAACAGTGTATCAATCACCCTAAAAAGTTTGATTATATTGATACACAAGGCAGATCTAAGTCAGTGATGGCTTGGGTCCCTAAAAGAAACTGATTTTCTTACCTAATGTGCAGGGCAATCCACAAATGGATTTACATAATCAAGGAGTGATTGATAGTGGATGCTCAATGCAAATAATAGGGAACATGTCCTATCTTATAAACTATGAAGAGATAGATAGAGGATATGTTGCTTTTAGAGAGAACCCCAAAGGAGGGAAAATCACAGGAAAATGTGCCATTAAAACTGGTAATCTAGATTTTGAAAATGTATATTTTGTGAGAGAGTTAAAGTTTAATCTCTCTAGTATCTCACAAATGTGTGATAAAAAGAATAGTGTTCTTTTTTTTTGACGCTGAATTATATTGTTTTATCTACAAACATGTAAGTTAATTGATGAAAAGTCAAGTTTTTATTAGAGTCCTAAAAAGAACACATGTATAGTGTTGATTTAAAGCACATAGTTCCTAAGGAGGTTTAACTTGCCTTTTTTGTAAAAGCCTCATCTGGATGTATATCTATACTTTTGGCATATAAGCTAGGCCACTTAAATTTTAAAACCTGAAGAAATTGGTTAAGGGAAATCTTGTAAGAGGTTACCTTCTAATACTCCCCATTTGAAATGATCAACTTGTGTTGCTTGTCAAAAGGGAAAGCAGACGAGCCCTCTTGTAGGCTAAAACAGAGAACTCAATCAGTCTTTCTTTACATTTGTTATATATAGACTTGTTGGTCCAACATTTGTAAAAAGCCTTATGAAGAAAATGTATTGCCTAGTTGTCACAGATGATTATAGTAGGTTTACATGGGTTTTCTTTCTAGCTTACTAGGATGAGACTGTAGTGCATTCTTAAGTCCTTCATAAACTGGGATAGAAAAATCTAAGTTAGTTGATCACCGAGAGTTAAGGGATTAGATGTGATAATGGAACTGAGTTCAAAAACAGAGAAATGAATCAATTTTGTGAGATGAAGGGTATTTTGAGACAATTTAGTATAGCTAGAACTCCTCAACAAAATGGAGTTGCTGAGAGGAGGAATAGACACTATTAAGGCTGCTAGGACTATGCTAGATGATTCTAAGTTGCCAACTACTTTTTGGGCAGAAGCAGTTAATACTGCTTGCTATGTGCAAATAAATAGAGTGTTTGTAGTTAAGCCTATACAAGACCCTATATGAAATTTTTCATGGTAGAACACCGGCTTTATGTTTTATGAGGACCTTGGGTGTGTTCCTGTTAACCGTTCAATACCATAGATCACCTTAGGCAATTTAATGGTGAAGGCTGTTGAAGGTTTCTTTGTTGGTACTCTTTGAATAGTTAAAGCGTTTAGAGTATCAATAGTAGAACAAGGATAGTAGAAGAAAACTTAGATATTAGGTTTAGTGAGAGTACACCTAAAGTTGTAGGTAGTAGACTAGATTGGCTATTTGATATTGGCGCACTAACAAGAACAATGGATTATGAGCCAATTGATGCAGGTACACAGTCTAATGGTTTTGCAGATACAAATGCAAGTAATAATGCATGTCAATCTAGAAAGGAGACAGAACCTGTCAAAAGTTACATTTTGCTACCATTATAGACTGTTGATCCACCATTTTCCCAAAATCCAAAGAGTTCTTATAATGATGGATCCAAACCTTCAAGTGATAATAGAAAGAAGGTTGATGAAGATCCAAGAAAAGAAAGTAAATGTAATGATCAAGAGAAGGAAGATAATGTTAACATCACTAACAATGTTAATGTTGCTGGCACAAATGAAGTTAATATTGTTGGTGGAAAAACAAGCATTGAACTTCTGTTTGATCCAAATATATATGCTTTGGAATATTATAGCATATTTGACCTCTTAAGAGATGAATGAAGAGAGATGGTTTGTAGGGATGGCAGATTAATTTGGGATACAACAATCCAAGTCAGTTATTCAACTACAAGAATTCATAAAGATCATCCTCTTGATCAAGTGATTAGATATTTGCAGTCGCTACTCAAAACAAGAAGATGTCAAGATTTGGGGTAAGGAAAATGGGTTTGTGTTCATATTCAACAAAGAACAAACATATTAGCTTCAAATTGCTTGTTTGCTTGCTTTTTATCATAGGAAGAACCCAAAAGGTATTTATGCATTGAAGGATCCAAGCTAGATAGAGCTTGCAGGAAGAGCTTCTACATTTTAAGTTACAGAAGTTTGGATTTAGTG
This sequence comes from Tanacetum coccineum, assembly GCA_026074375.1. NCBI lineage: Eukaryota > Viridiplantae > Streptophyta > Magnoliopsida > Asterales > Asteraceae > Tanacetum > Tanacetum coccineum. The sequence continues at coordinate 15,874 of BQNB010088237.1, read as the reverse complement.
GCTTTCCCAATTAGAAAATGGCTATAGGCTCTAAATGGGGTTTCAGGAAATCATAGGATGAAAGGGGATTGTGATAAGAAATAAGCAAGAATTGGTTGCTTAAAGGTAATTACCGAGAAAGAAGGATTGACTATGATGAAGTCTTTTCTCCTGTTGTAAGAATTGAAGCCAATTAGCCTATTTTTAGCTTATGCTCATTAATAGACCTATGTAGTGTATTAAATGAATGTAAAAAGTGTTTTTCTCTATGGGAAGATTGAAGAAGAGGTGTATCTATGTCAACCACCAGGATTTGAAGATCTAGACTTTCCTAATAGAGTATACAAGGTTGAAAAAGCACTGTATGGACTACATCAAGCTCTTAGAGCTTGGTATGAAACCTTGTTAACATAACTGTTGGACAATAGGTTTCAAAGAGGGAAAATTAACAAGACCTTATTCATCAAAAGGCACAAAGGTGATATTTTGTTGGTTTAAGTTTATGTGGATGATATCGTTCTGTTGTTTAACAAAGAAGGAGCTATGCAATGCATTTGAGAAGTTGATGCATGTAGGTGAAATCTCAAATGAGCCTCTAGGGAGAACTTACATTCTTCTTTAGGATTACACTGTGCAGCAGAAGAAGGATGGAATATTATTCATCAGATAAATGATGTTGTTGAAATTTTAAATAAATTTAGGTTTACAGAGTCAGATTGCAGCACCACCAATGGAAACTCAAAAGCCTTTGCTCAAGGATGAAGATGGTGAAGAAGTGGATGTTCATATGTATAGGTCAATGATTGGTTCATTGATGTATCTTACATCTTCAAGACCTGATATCATGTTTGCAGTGTGTGCCTGTGCTAGATACCAAGTCAATCCAAAGGTTTCACATCTTCATGCTGCGAAAAGGATTTTTAGGTACTTAAAAGGTCAACCAAAATTGGTCCTTTGGTATCTAAAGATGTCTCTTTTGTTTTCGGTAGCATACACTGATAGTGATTATGCTGGAGCAAGCTTGGATAGGAAGTCTACAATAGGAGGTTGTCAATTCTTTGGATGTAGATTAATATCATGGCAGTGCAAGAAACAGACAGTGATTGCAAATTCCATAACAGAAGCTGGGCATGTGGCTGCTTCAAGTTGCTATGGACAAGTGCTTTGGATTCAGAATCAACTACTTGATTATGGGTATAATTTTATGCATACCAAGATCTTTATTGACAATAACAATACTATTTGCATAATTAAAAATCATGTTTTTCATTAAAAAACAAAGCATATAGAGATCAGACATCATTTTATTAGAGATTGCAATGAAAAGAAATTGATTCAAATGGTCAAAATCCATACTGACAAGAATGTTATAGATTTGCTTACAAAAGCTTTTGATGTAAGTAGATTTCAATATTTGATTGTTAGTATAGGAATGATAAATCTTTAAAGTCTTTTATCTCTTTCTGTTTGTGTAAAGTTTTGTATGAATTAGTACTGTTATTTATGTCCTTAAAAGTTTCTACTTTTAAATATAATTAGTACTGTTAGTTATAGTTAATGCTGCTAAGTTTCTACTGTTAGCTATACTTAATACTACTAGGTATAATTCATACTATGATAATTGGGAAAATTGTTATGGCTTGTGCTTTCTTGGTTTTTGGACTAACATTTTGCAGGAAAAGCAAAGAAAAGTGTTAGATTGATGATGGAAAAGATGTTTAGAATGGAATTGGAGTTAATGCTGGTGACTCAAAGTTAATGCTGCTAGGCTTAACTTACTACTGCTGGTTCTAAGTTAATACTGCTAGACATAACTTACTACTGCTGGTTCTAAGTTAATGCTGCTAGGCATACACTTACTACTGCTAGGTGAAAGTTAATGCTGTTGAGGGTATTTTCATAAATACTTCGATTAAGGGTTTCAATCAGTTATTTAATCGATTTCATACTTTGAAAAACTCTCTAATCACAAACCCTAACTCAATTTTATCATCCATTATCAAAACACAACACAAATGACGACTCTAAAGTTTGCGGATACTCATAACATAGTCGCATTTTTGTCTAAACCCACAGAGAGTGATGGGTTTGAACAAATAGTAGATTTTCTGAATGCACACCCTATAAGGTATGCGGTAACCGTCAATCCTAGTATAAATGTTTCTTGCATTAAATAGTTCTGGTCTACTGCCAAGGCCAAAACTATCAATGGGGAAGTACAGTTACATGCCCGAGTAGATGGCAAGGAAATAGTCATAACAGAATCCTTTGTTAGAAGAGATCTTCAACTAGAAGATGAGGAAGGTATTGATTGTTTGCCTAATTTTACTATTTTTGAAAATCTTGCATTTATGGGGTATGAGAAACTTTCTGATAAACTAACCTTTTATAAATCATTCTTTTCCCTTCAATGGAAATTTCTAATTCATACTATTCTTCAGTGTCTAAGTCCAAAGACTACTGCATGGAATAAGGTTAGCAGTACAATGGCATCTGCCATTATCTGTTTAGCTACAAACCACAAAAATTTAATTTTTCAAATTGATTTTTGATAAGTATGATTAAAAAACCCCCCCCCCTTTTTTGGATAATGTTGTCTGGTAAATTTCCTAATGTATCCAAGGTTTTGTGAAACTGTTTTTGGACCAACACCTAACGACTTTTCTTCTCATAAGAGAAAATATATTGCCCCCTCTCATACTAAAGAAGGTTTATAGCAAAAATGAGAATGGTGAAAAGGTTTTTTTCTGGAAAAAGTGACAGCTTTGTTTCCAACTATGTTGGTTCAAAACTAAATGGGTGAGAGGTTCACAATTCTAACTGATCCCCAACACTGTACCTACTTTTATTCAACCATCTCTTCCACCTCATAAGACTTAAAAAACCTAGGAAGCCTAAGAGAAAGGACACTCAGGTGCCTCAGCCTAAGTGTCCTACAGACATTATTGCAGATGAGGCAGTCCATAAGGAGTTGGGTGACAGATTGGTGAGAGGCTGCCACTACAGCTCTAGCTTAGAAGCAGAGCAGGACCGTGGTAACAAAACTAAGTACCCAATCCAAGGCAACACCTAATGAATCTAGTTCCCTAAAACACTTCAGTGGTGGTCCCAGTGCCAAAGAAAACCATGGGGGATACAATTGCTCAAACAGGTTTGAGAATGGTAATCTACACAAATCCATTTGATCCACAGCTTGTAAGAGGTTAACACACTTCGAAGTGTTAAAGGATAGTCTAAAACTTATTGAATTGATGGAATATTTTGGTACCATTTACACAACGAGTTCTTGTTGGAAATGAACTGAACAAAGACCACTCACAATCATGAGGTTGACTAAGTTGAAAAAGAAGGTCAAGAAGTCTTTATAAAGAGAACTAGGTAAGAACTTATAGGCTGAAGAGGCTAAATAAATTGGTAAATGTCCTGAAACATCCGAGAATTTTTTTTGAAAATGAAATTTTGAATGACGATTTCAATCTTTGACTTTTAGGATCTGGCTTGACTTATAAGAACGACCATCTAAATCACGTTTTCACGACTCGGACTCTAAAGCAATTTGCTGTGGAATGATATTCCTGACAACTTTTTAGTTTTGCCCGAGACCTGGAAACGAGCCGAAAAGGGCTAAAACAGCACCGCAAACATTTAACGAACAACATACAACGCGGACCCACAAAAATAATTAAATTTGTTTTTAGTTATCAGTATTTATTTAATAAAAATATTAAATAAATTAGTCATCATTTTAATTAAAAGCGTTGTTGATAACGCGAATACTCGAGCTTAAATCCATTTTTATTTCGGACGAGGCGAAACCGGTTCACAAAATGAATAACAAATATTTTATTAAATGTTATAAAATATTTATGAAATATTATCAAGTGAATACTCATTTTTATCAGAAAAATGATTCGAAAAACAATGGCGCAAGTTTCGAGATTTGAATCGTCCGTTAAGTCGTTCAAACAAGTCCCGAGCCGCTTCTATCAAAAAGTATATTAAAAATGTTACACTTTTTACCCCCAACTATTATTAACTTGTCACTTATTTTTAAAGTTTTATTATAAATAAAACTTTTATATATTTTTTTTTCATTTCATTCCATCTTTATACACACACACACTCATATACTCCCTCTCTTCCCCAATTATCCGGCCACCACCCACCGCCGCCGGCCACCACCGGCCGCCGCCGGAAAACTTTTCCGGCGAGTTTTCCGGCCAACTCCAAAAATGGTCCTCATAACACGATCTACTCGATCCCCTATAACACGCGCCTCCACTCGCGTTTCTCCACCACCACCACTCACCCACCGAAACCCCTGTTCATCTACCATCATTGCTCTCTAATCATCATCGTCACTCTCACCACGACCCTCCACTGTCGACATCATACCACTCCACTGTGCGACGAACCCACCCACTAACACCAACCACAGCCGCCAACCCTTGGTGCGGGTGGTTATTTAATACAGAGCCCAGAGGGTGTTTGGTTTTTGTGGTGAAAAACACCCTCAGGTGAGTGGTTTTGTTTCGGTGATAAACGACCAAGGGGGGGGGGGGGCAGGTCTGCGTGATGAATCGGGTCGAAGTCAAGACAACAAAGGTGCGTTTTGGGATTGATGGCGAGCAGCTAGGCTGCTTAGTGTCTGCTCTTTGTTTTTTTGAGAAACGCGGGGTGCGAGTGGTTGTTTACAAACAGACGAGGGGTGTTTTTTTTATGGGTATAAAGAAAAGGGTTCGGTGGTGTGGTGGTTTAAAAATACAAACAAGGGGTTTGGTGGAGGGTATGTAACAGCCGAAGGGTTGTTTGGTTGTTCGGTGGCACGAGAATGGCAAGAAAGTCGCAAAAAGGGGCGTTTGTTTTGGGTGGCAGCCACCCGACGAGGGTGCGCTTGGCTGTGACAGCCAACGAAGGGTGCGTTGGTGTTGTTCGCAGCCATGGGGGTGTGTTGGTTTAACATGAAACAGCCCACGAAGGGGCGTTTGGTTTTGTTTATAGAAACGAAGGGGCGTTGGTTCTTGTATAAACAAAAAGGGTGCGTTTGATTTCCACCAGTCGGGGTGTGTTTTGGTTATGTTAAAAACACCACTAAGGGTGTTTGTTTCGTTGTGTTAACAGCAGCACCTCAAGGGTGCGTTCGGTGTAATACCGCCACCACAAAGGTGCGTTTGGGTTGACATACACGCAACAGGGGGTGTTGGGTGTGATGCGTGCGTTTGGCTGCGAAACAGCCGGGTTAGCTGTAAGGGCGTGTTTGGTTTGTCTCGGTCTCAAAGGGGTGCGTGTGTTGGCTGTCAAACAGCAAGGACAGCCGGGGTTCGTTTGGTTTTGTAACACGGGAAACGGGTGCGTTGATTGTGTTGACACCGAAAAAGGGTGCGTTTAATTTAAAAGTATTCGATTAATTTCGTTTATATTATCGATTAATTGTTATATGTGATGAAAATATAATAAACTTGCGATGTCTAAGTAAAATATGTATTAATATTAAAACGGGATTGATATTAAGCTATAAGCCATGAGAGACACATTTTAGATAAGTTTTTGAGCTAAAAACGGACTTTGACGCGTTTTTGTAACGGTACATTTTGACCAGAAAATAGAACGTGGGATTCGGAATTCGAGATTTTGATAAGTTAGACTTTGGTTTACAAAATATAACAAATTATATTTTGACGGACGATTTGATATAAAACGGGACTTTTAAATCCAAATAACGAAGAAACATGAGTGTAATCGGAATATACACTTTAATAGAAAATAAGTTATTTTTAATATATTGAATCTGACAGATTTATTAATTAAACGATTTGAGCACTTTCGAGTCCGTTTCGGCCTTCCGGCGAAACACGAAAGTTGTTCGTAATGACGTTTTACTTTGCCGCGAGGATTGTCAGTTTTAAAATTTAGACATAGCGGGTCAAAACTAAAGGTCGGTTAATATATTATTTCAATTAATAGTTTTAAGATCATTATTCGGTTCTAAAAACGGAAGGTCTAAAAATAGTAACTTTCTGTAAATATTAGAGATAAGTTATATTGGACGGAAAATAGTATATATACTTAAAATATACTAAGGGTTAAGGTTTAAAGACGCGCAAGTGGATTTCTCATCACATGTATATATGTATGTATACATATAAAAATATGTATGATTTCGTCGTTACGATGTACGCATCGTTGATCATATTTAATACGTGTATTATAATAGAGCGACATAATTATAGGTCGTAGCCGAGATCGTTGCAGATTCGGTTGTGATTTATTTGGATTATTTGATCGGGGTCTTTGATCAAGGTGATTTTATAGCTCCTATGTTTTTACTCGTTTTACATATATTTGGGGTGAGAACATGCTTGTTTACAAATGCATTTATATGATTGATTACAAATTGGTTTACATACTTATTTGCATAGCTCGCTATGGGATACATTATTTGACTTCATTTTTGGTCACAAATGCATACTTTACTTTTGAAATGATTTTCGGATTACGATTTGATTGGCGCCTGCGGGGCCAACAATCATTACTGCCCGGGTGTTCTTGGAGGGAACACCCATGATGGGAACACATTATTTGTATCACTGCCCGAATTGGGTACATACAAGTCTACGTCACAGCGTCATGAACTGTAAATCACTTGGAGGGTGAGCGCGAATGTTATGAAATAGATCTATTCGGGTGTGGATCCCTGTTCGGGTGATTAAGCTATCGCCGGTAACGAACATTATAGCGTGATGTCCACGCGCATGATATAAAATAGATCTATTCGGGATTGACAACCCCCGTTCGGGTGACTAGCTATCACTAGGACACGAACGTTATAAACATGTGGATTAAGTGGGTCTATAGGGCCCCCGACAAATTACATAATGGTACTTTTGGTGACATTAAAATTTGTCATGCATTTATTTATAAAAATCTTTGGATATGATTGGTATTTTGGGTGACCTTAACATTAAACATGCATTCTTTATAAAATCTTTGGGATAAGATTGGTACTTTTGGTGACATAAAATGGGTCATGCATATTTTATTAAAACATTTTACAAGGTACCTGATGATGAAACAGTGGATAAATATATTTGTTGAACTTTCACTTCATATTTAAACTAATCTATGAACTCACCAACTTTAATGTTGACACTTTTAAGCATGTTTTTCTCAGGTGAATTAGATGCTTGGATTATTTGATGTGCATTGGAGTCTTTACATTCAAGTTTTCCATGGTGATGCAATTATGGGACAACTATTATTTTGATTTCAGAAAATCAACGAGATTGTTTTACAAACGACACATTTAGAGGTCGTTCTCTTGTATCTAGCGCTGTGTATTATGAAGTAGCACCCCAAGTGGTATTCCGCTGCGTTGTATGATTTTTGGGGGTGTTACAGTTTGGTATCAGAGCACTGGTTATAGAGAACTAGGTTGCATATTTTACCCTAGACTATAACCGTTTTCACAAACATTGCATCACAACAAACATTTTCAAAGTGCATACACACTACTTGCTTATGTGCTTACATTACGTGCTGCATTAAGTGCTTACGTGACATACATATATATAATATATATATGCTTGCATTCCCTTCGCGTATATCGTACGCTTATTTATATAAGAGTTATTATATAAATACCAGAATATTTTTAAGACATTGTGGGTTGACACTTAATGTCATCATTTCTACTCGTCAGACATTGTGAGTTGTCACATTGTCTTCATTTCTACTCGGGTCAGACATTGTGAGTTGTGCAATGGTCTCACTTCGTCCTCAGACATTGTGAGTTATACAATGGTCTCATCTTACCTCTTAGACATTGTGAGTTGCACAATGGTCTCATTTCATTCTCAGACATTGTAAGTTAAACAATGGTCTCTAAGAATATTATTTTCTTCATAACTTTATATAATATCGTATTACACGGAGGCCGTTATAATTCTGTTTACATGGGATTATGTATGAATCTAAGTATTACAAGTCTTGTATGGGCGGGACTTGTAATAGGAGGATTTATATGATAATTGCTATGTTAACTCGTTCGTAAAGACTTTTACCTTAGTTACTCTAACCGAGTACTCGTTAACGATCTTGAAAAACTATGTGATTTCCCTGATAGTTTTACTCCCCGTCTCCGAAGACGAGTTTGGAACACTCGTCCCATACTCAGTAGAACACATGCATCGTCATGTCAACCACCTTGAAGGTTATGAGAGTACGCGTATTGCACCGGGAATTATTAAGTAGGATGATTTATAATTTATTTATTTGAAAGGATTGGGACGCCTCTTCAGTTAAATAAATAAATTATAAATCACCGAACCATAAGTTTATCATTTCTTACTTACATAAATTTGGACGCTTCTTTATGTAAATAAGAAATTATAAATGAGTGGGCTTAATGGTATCCGATATGACACGAGTATGAACCTGAAATCGATAATCATCAGAATCCGTTAAAAGGGTCTAGAGACACAATCGTGTCTTACTACTCAGCAGAATCTTAAGGCCTCACTTGGAGCTACCTTATCTCATTCTTAAGTTGTTACTTTTGCGATTGCAAATCCTTGCGATCGTAAACTGTTTTGTGGAACTAACAGACTTGTTACTTACTTGAGCGAATGGAGTTGATTCGTCCTCAAACTAGCGACTGAGTACCATAATCCGCCGTCTATCGCGTAAGCTCTCTCGCGAGCTCCTCTCATTTATTAAACTTTATTCTGGGAATATTGTTTCTCGAAATGTCCAAATTCTCGGCATCTCATCACCGTTTGTTATAGTTATCGTCGTTATGGTTGCTGTTGTTGGGTCCTGGAGTGGTCCTAGATTGTACAAACTTTATCAACTAGGTGATGAAACCTACCTTGAACAAGATAAGCCTATGTCGATATAGGATTCAGTTAAATTATTCATTGCAGACCAATAGTACACCAATTTAAGTCATGATACTATTTAGTACTGCCAAGTAATTTATTAATCATCAAACATTACAGATAGCAAAAACGAGACTCTGCCTTAAGACATTTATGACTTTATATAGACATAACCACGCGACTACACTTTCTCCTTTGATGTGTTCTCTATTAAGAGGTTTGCTTCATAAAGCACTTATACCAACAATAAACCTTGTAATGATGTTTCTCTAAGATACATATTCTAATGGATTGGATATCCTGGTCAACCTAGCCAAAATTTATGGATATTAAGAAATGTCGAAACATTAGATATTGCTGAATAAAGTTATCAGCGTCATGTTCAAATGGCTTAGTAAATCTTAAGTCTTGTTCCTAGTCACACTAAGCGGATAACACAGATTTAATCTCGGGACGAGATTTCTTTAAGGGGTAGGTACTGTAACATCCGAGAATTTTCGAATTTTTGAATGACGATTTCAATCTTTGACTTTTAGGGTCTGGCTTGACTTATAAGAACGATCATCTAAATCACGTATTCACGACTCGGACTCTAAAGCAATTTGATGTAAAACGACATTCCTGACAACTTTTTAGTTTTGCCCAAGACCTGGAAACGAGCCGAAAAGGGCTAAAACAGCACCGCAAACATTTAACGAACAACATACAACGCGGACACACAAAAATAATTAAATTTGTTTTTAGTTATCAGTATTTATTTAATAAAAATATTAAATAAATTAGTCATCATTTTAATTAAAAGCGTTGTTGATAACGCGAATACTCGAGCTTAAATCCATTTTTATTTCGGACGAGGCGAAACCGGTTCACAAAATGAATAACAAATATTTTATTAAATGTTATAAAATATTTATGAAATATTATCAAGTGAATATTCATTTTTATCAGAAAAATAATTCGAAAAACAATGGTGCAAGTTTCGAGATTTGAATCGTCCGTTAAGTCGTTCAAACAAGTCCCGAGCCGCTTCTATCAAAAAGTATATTTAAAATGTTACACTTTTTACCCCCAACTATTATTAACTTGTCACTTATTATTAAAGTTTTATTATAAATAAAACGTTTATATATTTTTTTCATTTCATTCCATCTTTATACACACACACACTCTCATATAGTCCCTCTCTTCCCCAATTATCCGGCCACCACCCACCGCCGGCCACCACCGCCGCCGGAAAACTTTTCCGGCGAGTTTTCCGGCCAACTCCAAAAATGGTCCTCATAACACGATCTACTCGATCCCCTATAACACGCGCCTCCACTCGCGTTTCTCCACCACCACCACTCACCCACCGAAACCCCCACTGTCATCACCAACATCATCTCATCATAATCATCATCCCGTCACCTCATCACCACGACCCTCCACGTGCGACGCACCACACCACTAACACCACCACAGCCGCCACCCCTTGGTGCGGGTGGGTTGGTTTAAAAATACAACAAGGGCGTTTGGTTTTGTTTATAGAAACGAAGGGGCGTTGGTTCTTGTATAAACAAAAGGGTGCGTTTGATTTCCACCAGTCGGGGCGTGGTTTGGGTTGGTTTGGGTTATAAAGAGAAAGGATGCGGGTGGGTTTGGTTCGAGTATAAACACCTCAAGGGTGCTTGTTTGGCTGTAAAACAGCCGGGTTGGGTGTGTTTGGTTCGTCTTATATCACCACAAGGGTGCGGGTGGATTGTAACAACAAGAAAGGGGCGTGTTCGGCGGTTCAGCAGCTATGCTGCGTTGGTTTTGCTCGGCACCACAAAGGATGCGTCCGGTTGTTCTCGTCCCAGCTAGGGGTGTCTGTTTGGTTTCATTATTTCACAGAGTAAGTGCGCTGTTGGATTTCGGGCGAAAGCCATAAGAGAGGTGCTTTTGCGTGAAAAAATCACAGCTAGGTGCGTGTGGTTTGGTTATAAAAACAGGGTGCGTTTTGGGGTCCGGGTCAGCATGCAAGAAGGCTGCGTTTGTTATAATGCACCACTGTGTGCGTAGGTTTTGGGACAGCCACCACGAGGGTGGGTTTGGTTTGGGTTTAGCAGCAGGGGATGTTTGGGTTGGCAGCCAAACAGCCGAAAGGAGTGCATTTGGTTGGTAGAATCCGCACAAGGGTGCGTTTGGTAAATATAAATTAAATAATAAAAGGTATTAAGATTTTATATATATATATAATCGGATAAATTGGTGGTAAAATGGTTAAATAAATACGATATATATATGTTGTTAGCCTCAATTTTATTGAGTCAATAAAGGAAGCTCGTTCCCGTGTTCAAGACCTCACTTCGGGGGAGATTGTTAGCCTCAATTTATTGAGTCGAACAAGGAAGCTCGGTCACTCTACGATGGAGCTTTGGTCTTTAATTAGTTAATGTTGTAACAGGATAATATCGGGAATCGGGCTCGATAGCTAATCTAATATTGTATATGTTTTGGGTTTAATCCCAAACAAAACCCGAGCCCGGGTCCTAGTTAAATATCCCGCGCGTCACATTAAATGTGTAGGGGTATATATATTTAGATATTTTCTAAATATCTAAATATATATAGATATTTTCTTTTAGAAAATATCTAGTTTTTCATTAATCCAAAATATCTTTTTTTCTAAAAATTTTCTCTCTCAATTCTCTCATCTCTCTCTCTTTTCGATTCTCTCTCTCTCTCTAGTTTCTTGTTTCGTGTTGTGATTTATGAAATGAAGTGTGAATCGGGAACCAACAATTGGTATCAATCGCCTCGGGTGGATAGCGTGTTTTTTTTGGTGTTGTAAGCATATAACATTCGGCAGATTGAGTTGTTTTATCACTCGGCACCCATATTTTTTTCGTGGCTCATTTTGTTGTTGGAAACGCCAAGTTAGAGCCTACAATCTCTCGGCTTCATTGGGTCATTCAAAGTGATACTCGGGTGAAAAGAAGAGAAGAACGAAAAAGTGGTAAAACGTCACGATCGAACGAGTGGAAAAACGTTTGGACCGAACGAGCGAAAAACGTTTGGATCGAACGAGCAGAAAATTTCAAGGATCGAACGAACGGACCGAACTAGCGGGATCGAACTAGCGGATCGAACGAACGGATCGAACTAGCGGACCGAACTAGCGGATGTCTGATTTCGTCGGGTTACGATGTACGCATCGTTTCGTTCAGTATTTTATACGTGTTTTATAATAGAGCGACATAATTATAGGTCGTGGCGAGATCGTTGCAGATTCGATTTGTGTATTTTATTGGATTATTGGATGTGGTTTTGATCAAGGTGAGTTTATAGCTCCCCTGTTTTTACGTCGTTTTAATATATTTGGGGTGAGAACATGGCTGTTGCAAGGCGTTTATATGGTTGATTACTAATGGGTTGCATACTCTCATATACATAATTCCGCTTATGGGATACATTATTGAATTCATTTTTGGTCACAAATGCAGTTCTTAATTTTAGAGAAATGATGGTCGGATTACGATTTGATGGCGCTCGCGGTGGACAACAATCATTACTGCCAGGGGTGTCTTGGAGGGTACACCCATGAGGGGAAACATCATTATTTCTAAATCACTGGCTCCGGATTGGGTACATACAAGTCTACGTCACAGCGTCATGAACTGTAAATCACTTGGGAGGGTGAGCGCGAATGTTATGAAATAGATCTATTCGGGTGTGGATCCCTGTTCGGGTGATTAAGCTATCGCCGATAACGAACATTATAGCGTGATGTCTACGCGCATGTTATGAAATAGATCTATTCGGGATTGACAAACCCCGTTCGGGTGACTAGCTATCATGGGAAGTAACGTTATAACATGTCTGATACGTTGGGAATTCTCATGGCCCCAACATAAATATAGCTGAGCATCAGGTGAGTTTCATAGTCCCATTTTACTATGTTTTCTTGTGATGGAAATTATGCAAAATGTGTTTTGAAATGTTTTAATTGCTGTGATTATGTGGTTTAATTGATGCATGGACTTTTATATAGCTATTATATGTTTATGTGCTGCATGTCGTATGACATCCATGGAGCGTGATCGTCTCCATGTGATTTAGTTTGGATTTGGTTTTCGCCTACTCCGTGTAGGTATGATATTGTGTAGATACGGTACCAAGAGTCTGGGATCGGGGATAGCATTCCTCTCCATGACTATATGATAAATTTTGTGGTTTGGATCGAGGGACATGTTCCGTCCCAATGGTGATTGTTAGTTGAATGCATGCTAGCATATATAATAGTCAGCTTAATTATCCTGCCATGTTTTGTTTTAATTAATCACAGTAATTGATTTAAATCTTAAATTGGGTGTTGTAAACCTATGACTCTCACCAACCATTATGTTGATGTTTTAAGCATCATTTTTAGGTAAGCGTTATGAAGGTGTTGAAGTTAATAAAAGTGGTAGAGAGACCATTAGGCTAGCATTGGAAGTTCTCATTTGATTTCGTTTCATAATTGTTTGTATGAATTCTTGAATGTTATTAGTTTTAATAGGTTTGTGAGGCATTATCTTTGTATTGATGAGACCCCTTTTTCATTAATACAAGACGTCGTTCCTTTGTTTTTGCTATTGTCATGACACATTGTGTTTTTTATTTTTAGTTATACATGTAGTGATTCTTTATTGTTGACACCATTATTTTGTGATGATATCCATGATGTTACGCCTCGTGTTTCCGCCTTGGCGGGGTGTGACAAATTGGTATAAGAGCCATTGGTTATAGAGAAGTAGGTGGTTTGACCTAGACTATAACCTAGGAGTCCTTCATATAGACGCATTCTAGGGCTTAAGTGTTTAGTATTATAACTATAATGCTTTCCCCTAATTATATACCTTTTATTATCTTATTTTGTCTAACTTTTATTTAGCTATTTTGTCTACTATTACCTAATATGGTATATATTATTTTATTACTATTTATAGCTATGTCTCCCTTATCCGTAAGATGTTTCGTTGGGGAACCATTTTCTTAATTGGAATTAAGCGCTATAGAGATCCAAAAGAGGAGCCAATTGAGAAGGAGCCTCTTATGGAACTAAAGGAGATAGGGTAGTTGATCGCTTGTCGAATGCTCATAGTAGGCATGGACCCGCAGAGTCGGGTGACTCTTGCGAAGGCAAAGTCAAACCCAAGCGAGGCCCAACATAAGTTTATCATCTTTTACCTCGTCACGATGCTATTGATTATTTCTTTCAGATATTTCGTATTTTGGAGGCGCTGCGAGACTTTCGTTCCTTTATGTCGTTTCGATTTTATCTTTATATAAGTAAGTATTTCTTTGATGAAGAATCCTTTCTATGTTATATTGGAGTGGTTTGAGATGTGCAATGTGGTATATGTGCTTATATGTGCATTATCTTTGAGAGGTGTAGTCTTGGAAGTAAGTATACGTGTGAAAGGATGCAATTATATTTATAGTGGCCAACATAATTATAAAGGCATCACACACGTAGACTTGTAACCATGATTGCATTGATCGGTGTTTGCTTGTTAATTGGCAGTGTAAGGTGTTATATTATGTGTGTTTGTAGTATGTATAGTTATGAAGTTAGTAAGTTTTCCTTCTATCTATCGCTTGCGGATACCCCGGATACTCGTTAATGATATTATTACAATTATTGAGTTTGTTCGTCTGCTCGATTATTCGCTCGGATATATAACTCTTATTTGAGCATCCTTTGTTTGTACCATGACGGTTCTGATTCTTTGGATGTTGGTACGTTTCATTGGTTCTTTCGTTGTATTGATTACTCGTATGAGTATCAAAATTTTCTTTTAAGCACTAATTGCTCCTAAAATATTAGTGCATATCATTACTCCGTTCTTTATATATATCCTTTGGTTTCGTAACATGTTGCGACATGTTAGTACCGACGTTTTTCTATGGTTTTTTCTTTTGATCTCAAGTACGGATTAGTCTTTACGTTCTTCTTTTGGTTCGTAATGTCTTCGTATGAAATTCTCTTGAGCATGTTCGCTTCACTGTTATTCTGACTATATGGTTCATGGTACTTTCTTTCGCTTTCAAACAATAAAATTTTGTTAGTCTTTACGGTATTTTACAATCTCTTTTGGTATTACGATGCCATTTGTTTGAGTAATATATTATATATTGATGTCAAGTTATGGAAATCCTTTTGAAGTATATCTTGATGGTGTTTGGGGAAAACTATTCTCAAAATGATTTTATGAATACGTTGTGATAAGCGATTTTATATGACTGTCTCTTTATGAAAACTGCGTTTACAATGATTTTTATGAAAACAATGTGATATTTGTTGAGTGTTAAAATTTTGTTTAAGGTAATCTTTACATTTTTATAACTTTGTTTTTGATAAATTTTATTTTATGAAAAGTATGTTTAAAATGATTTATATTGGTAAAATGCGATACATTTTTTTTATAACTATCTCTTGATTTTTTTTGAAAACCATGTTTAAAATGAATTTTAAAAAAAGATTATATTTAAGATGATTTTTTTATATATTTTAAAATGATTTAAAAAAAACGACTGTCTATATTGTTTCAAAATGAATTTTTATAAAAATAGTATTTAGTTGGTTCTGTCGAGTTAAGTTGATTATTGGTATAAGAATTATATCTTTCGTATTTATCAATTAATAAGTATCATTATTCGATATGTGTTCTTTTTGTCTTGATACGCTTTGTTGAATCTTTTGTTTGTGTTTCCTATCGGTATAGATATTCTATCATTTCTTTAAAAGATTCTTATGTCATTTGATCCACATCTATTTGTATATGTGAAATCCCTTATATGTGTTCTAGCCTTTGATTCGCCTATTCGGTATTTCATAACCCTTAGAAGTCATTGATATACGTTTTATTCGACCAAGTCACTCTCCGTGGGGAGCACCTGTGTGTTCAAAAGAAGGACGGTTCAATTCAAATGTGCATAGAATATCGAGAGTTGCACAAGCTGACCACCAAGAATCTCCCAAGGATCGACGACTTGTTCGACCAGTTACAAGTTTC
>BQNB010088236.1:0-24982 GCA_026074375.1 Tanacetum coccineum | reverse complement strand
ATATATATATATATTAGCATCTTACCCATTCCCTTATAAGTAGTCAAGATGTTTAAATAATAAATGTTTTCTAAATATTTTCTAACTGTAAGGATTTTATAGAAATTTCGGCATGACCAATTCATGTTTACACGTTTTCCAAAGTCGTAGACTTTATTTAAATCACTTTCAAAGATATATTTCTCAAATTTTCAATCTACTATACTATCAAATCCTTTACTAGTTAAGCCGAAAACACTTTTGGATCCTTATTGGGCTTTTAGGCCTAATAAGCCTAAATAGATGATCCAAAATACGAAAAGTCCAATATAAGCAAACGACTAGTATCTAAGTTCAGAATTTATCATGTAAGCTATGTACGAGCTCATTCAATAAGTTACACTGTGGGCTTAAAGCCATGGTGAGTTGTTTCATATTGGGTCGTGGCCTGTTAAACCAAATAAGTAGGTTTAGGCTTATCCATTAAGTCCGATAAGCAACCCGTTAAGCAAATAACACTTGACTCACTAATAAGCTATTAATAACCTCAAATAAGCCAAGCCAACAACCTAATAAGCCTAACCATTGGCCTTAAGCAACCGTTTAGGCTTAAGTGTTGGGCCAAAACCAATAAGTTTATCTAGGCTCATTTGTTAAGCCCGACAAGCCAAAAAGGAATCAAATAAGCTCTTGGTTTACAAAAAAGCTATCAATAAGCCATCAACAAGCCAAGAGAATAAGACAAACCGTGTGCCTTATAGGTTAAGCTCATGGTTTAGGCTTTGTTTATGGGACGAGGCCCATTAAGGCTCGTTAAGCATATTTGGGCTTATTTGTTAAGCCAAATAAGCTCAACACCTTTTCCTTTATCAAATAAGCTTAGAAATAAGCAAAGAACATATAAGCTGAATCAAATTAAGTTAGAACAAATTCCCTTTTCGTTTTCTTTGTGGGCCGAACACAAAAATAAGCCCAATAAACTCTCCAAAAGCTTATAAATAAGCTAAAACATCAAATAAGCAATAAGACATAATTTTTATTATATAAAAACAACCATGATTACGAAACTACACTTTCCTTGGTTCCTTTTTATATATTTTGAGTATATACATAAACCTTTTAGGGTTTATGCAAATTTTGAATCTTTGATTTTTACAAAAAGAGTCGTACATCTAGTGTTTATGCATCATAAGGATATCAAAAGTACAAGTTTTATGAAGGATATGTTACTTATAAAGAATGATGATTAGGAGGTGTTTATATACTAGAAACAACCCAAACGTTGTGTTAAAACTACCCAAATAACAATATGAATCAAACCAGAATACAATATCTTCAAATGGTCTTGATCAAAAGTTGAAAAAAAAATGAAAGTGTGTGTGTTTGTTGGTCCGTTCGAACAAGAGAGAAAAGAAGAGAGATGAGTGTGTGTTTTTGTTGAAAGAGAATGATAAATTTGAAAAGTGTGTGTGTTGTGTGTGGTCCGGTCGTGAGCAAGAAAAGGGGACCAATTTGATCCACATTTTTAAGGAACATGCAAGGTGGTGCTTATTTAATATCTAGATATTTTCGTGCACACACAATATTAGTTATTTTCACGGTATACGCAATAACTGAAAACGCGTATAAACTTTACGAAAAAATTTGAAATTTTAAATATCAACACGGAACCTAAAAACGCGACCACTGTCGAAAGACTACGATAAATAGCAACCCGAAATGCTTCTGGTAATGATTCTCAGATCTGCACGGGATAACTTCCCAGCTAAACGTAAAAATTACACGTAACTTATAAAATTTAAAATACTAAACAGAAACGGTTAAATTATTGGTCGGAAATTTACAGGGTATCACAAACAAGCTCTAAGAGCATGGTATGAAACTCTCTCAAAATATCTCACTTAACATAAGTTTGTAAGAGGTAAGATAGACAACACCTTGTTTGTCTACAAAACTCAAACTGATGTGATTTTGGTTCAAATCTATGTTGATGACATTATCTTTGGGTCCACCAACACAAAATTATGCAAACAGTTTGCTAAACTGATGACTCAAAGATAAGAAAAAATATGTTAAGGATCTGCTAAAAAATATGACATAAACTGCTCATTAGTGAAAACTCCAATGGTACCCCCTAACAAGTCAAGACCAGATCTTAATCGCAAAGCTGTAAACGAGACTCGGTATAGAGGTATGATTGGATCACTAATGTGTCTAACTGCAAGCAGACCTTACATTCAATTCTCAACTTGTCTATGTGCAAGATATCAAGCAAATCCTAAGGAATCTTACCTTATTGTTGTTAAGAGAATTTTTAGGTACCTAAAAGGTACTCACAGTCTTGGTCTTTGGTATCCAAAATGTTTAGGCTTTGACCTAAAAGGATACTCAGACTCTGACTATGTTGGATGCAACATGGACAAAAAAAGCACTTTAGGTTCCTGTCAGTTGCTAGGAGGCATACTTATATGCTAGAGTGCTAAAAAGCAGCAATTTGTAGCAATGTCCTTAGCTAAAGCTGAATATGTAGCTGCTGCTGGATGTTGTGCCAACATATTATGGATGAAGAGTCAACTCACTGACTATGACATCATATATGAAAAGGTACCTGATATGTGTGAAAACACATATCCGTTTTATATCAAAATAGGCCCTAAAAAGACAAACTTGTGCTTTAAATGCTTAAATACTGCTTGTTTTATCTTTATGATTATGTAGGTGAGGATATTGCAAAAATCTCAAGAAAACAGTTAAAACCAGGCAAACACGAATATGGGAACGGAAGAGCACGCAAAGAGCTGGGAGAAAGCTATCAAAAGTCAAGAATGGTCAACTCAAGTCAACCTTTGGTCAACTTAAGTCAAACCACAAAAAGACAAAACTCAAAATATTCCCAAACCAGTCCCTCATAGTTCACCAAGATTCATAAAAAGCCCTTAAAGCCTTAACGGTGTTAACTTCTATTAATAGAAGTTAACACTCATTAACTTTTTTTTATATAACAATTCCAACAACATAACCCGACCCAAAATCCTTAATAAAGCACAAGTCAAAGCCCCGGGTAAATAAAAAGTCAAACCTCCCTTCCCTTTTATAAAAATTACGCGGGAAAAATAGTTATTACTATTCACCCATCGTCCCTGTTTAACCATGGGTCAAATTAAAGGGCAAATCACAATTGGACACGAGGAAAGCTAATTCAAGTGATAAGGATCATCGTGGCAGGGTAAAAATGTCATGAAACGCATCTTATTGGTCAAGCCCATCAAGTGAGGATCGTGGATAATGAAGGAAACACAAGAGGAAGGGATTGTTACACTCAGGCTACTCACTAAAGAAACACAAGGTGTCACAATCACGGATTGCCACGCTGGCAATCCGTGAGAGCTAAAATGTGATCTAACGGCCAAGACGAGTCTTCCAATCATTGAAGGAATGTACAGACAATATTGGAAGGAGCGTGCAGAGACCTAAGGACCTAGAAGGATCTACTTAAGGCTATAAATAGACCTTCACTCTCACACACACGAGTACCTTTTTTCTTTCTAGCTTATCTTTAGCTTTTAGTTTTTAGCTTATGTAATTTTCATTTTAAATGTAATTTTACTTAAGTAAACTTTTATAATTTCCCTTTTAAAGAGTATTGTAATCAAGTTTTTAGTGAATGATATTAAGTTTTACCTTAAAATAATCTTTCATAAGCTCTTACTTTATCCCTTAATAC
Organism: Tanacetum coccineum; assembly: GCA_026074375.1. Taxonomy (NCBI): domain Eukaryota; kingdom Viridiplantae; phylum Streptophyta; class Magnoliopsida; order Asterales; family Asteraceae; genus Tanacetum; species Tanacetum coccineum. The sequence goes on along the minus strand of BQNB010088236.1, from coordinate 21,279 downwards.
ATGTATTGTTTCTGTTACATAACGCTTTCATAGCACTTATAAGCTCAAACAAGCTCATCTAAGTCTCTAAGCTTAGGTTTGAGCTTAATTAGTCCCTTAATCTATTTAAACTTAAAAATCAGATAAAAAGTACCTATGCTTAATGGATTTGGACTTTTGGAAGGGAAGCTTAAAATGGAAGAGTTTCCAAGACTAATAGCTTATTCCAAAAGTTTAGTGAGAGTGTTGTAAGCTATTTGAGCTATTGATTACCTTTGTTTAGCTAAGGTGATTGTTAAGTTTTCATTTACTTTTCTTGTCTTAATTCTCCTAATTTAGATTTGCTTATCTTACTTTGTATCTGGCTTATTTATGCTTATTTCTATGTACTTGTGATTATTGATCATGTTTAGCCTTATGTTTTCAGACTTTGTAGTTTAAATTTCATTTTGTTTCTTATGGTTTCATAAATCAGCTAAAAACCAAAAAAATAAATAGCATAGTTTTTAGCTTAATGATTCTAGCTTATTTACTTGTTGATTTGTGTTTTATATACTTGTTAAAAGCTGTTTGTAATCTGGTTTCTCATAAGTGTTCATTAGTTTTAAACTAGATAAGGCTTAATCAAATTTTAAGTGCTAAAGGAGTGTTTGGATTAGTAAAGTTTGACCTCAAAAAGTCAAAGGAATTTGGTAAAAGCTTTTGATCTAGTTTCTATTTAGATTTAAATGAGTAGTAAAGTTCCTAAAAAGCCAAAAACAGTAGCAAGTAAAGTTTAGTTTCTAAATTTAGATTTTTAGCTTATATGATCTGTTTTTATGAATTAAATTTGTAGCTTAATAGTAGGTAGATAAGTTTTCAAAAGCCTAGCTTCAGAAATAGCTTATAGTGCATTTTAGCTTAATTAGTTTTTGAGCTTTTAGAGTAATTTCTTGAGTTTGCTATTTAGATCTTTAAATTCAGTTAGTTTAAAGTGTTTTCAGTTAAGTTAGCTTATCATAATTGGTTGCTAGACATCACAAGCTTTCTAAAACAGCTTTTGGTTTTAAAAATAGTGCTTATTTGAGGCTTGTGAGCTTATTTTAGTAAAACTCAGTTCTTAAGCTTCCAAAAGCCTACTTCCTGTAACAGCTTATTTCTCAAGCTTTTTCTAATAAGCTTTTGTTGCTTTAAGCTCTTTTGGAAACGCCATTTTTAGTAGAGTTTAAGCTAAAAAAGCTTTTTAGGCAAGGGCAAGAAAACCAATGTCTCCTTCATAAGGTGCTTATTTTTATAGCTTAATTTTAAGTAAAAGTGTCTTTATGGACTTGTATTGGTATTGATTTTAGAATAGGCTTATTTTAGTTTTCTAGCTTTTTACTTTACTTTAATTTTAGTTCTATTTAGCTCATTAGCTTAGGTTTAGCTCATTATAGCTTATTTAGTCTTAAATTTTAGCTTATTATTAAGGTTCTAGCTTTATTTGTTTAAGAATTAATCAGCAAAAAAAAAAGTTAGCTAAGTAGTTTCTGTCAAGTTTTTAGCTAATTTCTAGCTTATTTAGGGCTTTTCATAAAAAGTTGCTTTAATTAAAAATGCTTATTTTTAGCTTGTTAACAACTTTGCTTTTATAAGTTTTTGAAAATAAAAAAGGGAAAGAGAAGTGGGGTGAGCATGTCTCGGAACACCCGCATCAACCACTCTCAACCTTTATAACATACACACTACCACTGCGCCCTAGGGTCTTTTTCATTAGACTCTTGCAACATTTATTCTTTATACTCATTTTAGCTTTATAAGCTAATTAAGCTGTCATAGCTTATTTCACAGCTTATTCAATAAGCTGTGATCTCAAGCTTATTTTTTCTAGGTTTTAATTAGTATAAGCTATTTTTTGTAATTTTTCTAGAATTTTTATAGTTTGTTTAGTATTTTTAAACATTTATTTTCATTAAAAACTTAAAAAAATCATAAAAAATAGAAAAATAATCAAAAAAATAAAAATCTTTTTTAGAAAATTTTCTTTTATCATAAAGTTCATAGGAAAATTAGTTTTGCTTTCGTAGGGTCTAATTTACAAAAATTCGATTTTTAAAGAACGAGATTTGTTCCCGTTTTCATTTTTCGTGTTTTAACGCTCATTTCAACTCCGTTTTTGTTCTAGTTTTCTTTAAACTTACTTATTAGTCAAATAGAGTTCATTTAAAAAGAAAAAAAATTAAGTGAGGTTTAATTTTAGCAATTTAGGGTTTTTGACCTCCAGTTAAGGGTCCCGTTTTGCGTTTTTAGTTAAATTTTGGTTTCCCGTTATTTGTCTTTATGCTTAATTGTTAGAATTTGTTACTTTCAATTTTTAAAAGTAGATAATCAAACCAACTTTTGTTTCAAATTCAAATCATTGTCCGAACATCAAACGTGGTTTCAATTTCACAAGTCGTTTGGTGGGGATGCGATAACGACCGGGAATCATACTTAGGTTTATTTACGTATTTTATTAGTATATTTGTGTTGATTTTCTTTTCCACCTTTGTCTCTCAAGGGCTAATAACTGGTAATTTTCTATATTTTATATATTTTAATTATTACGTTTATATAGATTCTGACGAAATCATTACCCATATTTTTATGATAACACACAAGTGCTATATGCATCTAAACAATCCAGATATGCCAATCAAGAACATTGCAATTGATATCTATATCACTTTATACTGAGATCATATTCTTAAAAGTGGCGACATTGAATTATATTTCACTTCCCACTCAATATCAACTTGCTGATATCTTCACCCTAACCTCTGGAGAAGCCAACTTTCAAAAGGATTGATAGTTGAATAGGTCATGCGGAACATTGAATCAAAAACCTGAACCTTACAGTACTGACTGAAAGATAACTATAGGTTTAATAATTTCATCAAAATGAACAATCTTTTCACATGTTAAAATGTTCAGCTTCAGTTCACTGAATGCAAACCTTTATCTTGAGTACCGAGAGTTAACTAAACCAATCACACATGTCTCTTCATGGATTTTGCATGAGATGTGTGGTTTTCGTTGCCTTCGCTGGAGCTTTGATATGGCCATTCAAGAACTAAAACAAAATTTAGATTTATTGTATTGCAGTTCAGTTCAAACAATAATTTTCTGATCTAAATCTTCTGCTTTCTGAGTGTAAGTAAATGAGCAATCACATATGTCTACATTCATGAATTTGCTATCTGGCATGTGTGGTTTTGTCGCCTTCGCTAGAGCATGTATGTTGATAAAGTCACCAATATCTGTTCAGCATAACAAAACACCAAACCTAAACCTAGTTCAGCTCCTTAAACATCAATCACAAGGTCAGTTTTAAATAACAACACAAAAAGTGATTTTCTAAATTAATATTAAATTTATCAAATTAACTTACATTCCTAAGAAGTTGTTTACTTTTAAATATCATAAAAAACATGATATCCAAACGTTAGTATGACCTCACCTTCTTTCCTTTCACATACTTTTTCAGTTGAATAGACGGATGTTCAGTGTTCTAGGTGTCAGATACATGCTTTGCTGACTTTCATTAAATACAAAGTTAGCACATATGTTGAAAAAAAACCTAAAACATTCCCATAACTTTAAAACCTTCAAATGAAGTTACAAAATTCTCTAAAAAGGTTTGTTAACTTCATTTATCAATCATATAAATGACAACAAAACCATTCAACAACTCACTCTTACAAATTCATCAAGAACAAAAAAACAAACCTCAAACCAAATCAAATCTTCAAAACCCTAACTACCCAAAATGGCAGAATCATCATCACACAATCCCTCATCACCTGAAATCACTCCTAAAGAAGAGCTTGTCACTCTTGACAAACATAAAAGCCCCACAATATGTTTTACTGACAGACTCAAGTTAAGTTGTCTTTTGAATGAGATCGCCCTCACAAACCAACAATGAAGTTGCACTACGATATCCTTACCACCCAAAAATCAGAATACTTTTAAGGTTGTGTCAGACTTTCATTTCAAATGTTGCTTAAAGGGGAAGCCATTTACTAGGGCCCCAAACTTTTAATAAAGAATACCTATATGAGTTTTGGTATATGCAAAGAGTCTTAGATTGACTCTTAAGATTTGGGTTCCACCCTACAAGTAAATTAAAGGAGACATTAAAATATCACCAGCTTTTAGATATGCTCTTTGGGCATATTACCTTACCTACATCAAGTATGTATGTTCCCCCCCTTCCTAGCAGTAATGTAAGATATGGTTTGCAATAATTAGATACAGTGGGGAGATTTGGGCAAAAAGAACTCTCAAAAAGAGTTTTCTTCCTCCTAGGTGGAGGCTACTGATGGCTCAAATCATTCAGTGTTTAGGTGGGAAAACATGTTGCCATGTCAATATTAAAAAAGGATGTCCATCTTCTTGTATTGTCTGGCTAACGGGTAAAGGTAGATTATGCTAAGCTGATATGGGAGGATATAATTCACAAGCTGAACAAGAAAACTAGGGAAAAGGTTGTTCCCTATTGACAGTGAGGTTTTCTTACTATATAAATATAATATATATAATAAGTATTCTCAAAATATATATAGTATAGTATTCCGGAAGTATCGGTTTCTCACTTCGTTATCCACAAAGTTTAAAACCGGACCCGGGTCGTTCTTCCCGACGAGGCGTGAATGGAACAATCGAATTACGTCGAGGTCTTTTGAAATGTTGCTGAATAATCAAAAGGATTGATTTTGGGAAATCTATTTACTAATTAAAGTGCAAAAAAATAACTAAAAGAAACAAACAAGAAAGGCAATTAAAGATACGGGCTAAAAACGTTAACGGGTATTAAAAACGCATCCTAAAAAAACTAAATTATCAAAATTTATACCTAAAATGATTTTTTAACTTTTAATAAACCCTAAATGACTAAAATGCAAGAACTAGGAAAACTAAACAAAAAAAACGAAAGTGTTTAAAGTGAAAAAACAAAGAAAAACGAGAACGGGATCGAATCCCGTTCTTTAAAAAACTAAATCCTACAAATTTAACCCTACGGAAGCAAATTTATTTTTCCTGGGTCCTAAATGATAAAAAAAAATTTAAAAAAAAGAATAATATTTTTTTGACTTTTATTTTATTTATTATGAATTAATTACTGTTTTAATGAAAATAAATAATAAAAAATTTCAAAACTAAATTTTTAAAAAATCTAAAAAAAATCCAGAAAATACTTTGACTTATGTTGATTCTAGGAAAAATACTAAGAGTTTGCCAGCTTATCTCAATAAGCTGGGAAAAAGCTCTATAGGGCTGAAAGGAAAAGGGGGAAAACCCTTTTATATTTTAATTTTGCGCAATACTCTACCAGGAATCGGGCCCCTCCTACTGGTGCATGGTGGTGAGTGTGTGTATGCTAAGGCTTTGGTTGAGAGGAGAGGTCTCGGGTTCGAGCCCTGCTCACCCTTGAGACCTCTCTACTCGCATATTTTTTTTTTTTGCAAAAAAACTTTTAAAACAACTTTTTTAATAAGATGAAAATAAGCATTTTTCTTAACTACAACTTTTTATGAAGATTTTAAATATAGCTGAAAAAAGCACAATATTAAGCTTGGACATAAACTTAATATAAACTTTTGGGCACTAAGAGGCTAATTTTTTGGCTTTGTAAGAACAAATAGTCAAATGAATTAATGCAAAATCACACTACAAGCAAAAAACAAATAACTTAGACAACTCTAATAGACTCATAAATAAGCGCAAAATTGAAGCAAAAGTACAATAGCAATAGGATCTCTGTAATAAGCGAATAAATATTAAGAGAGTTATCTTTCTAAAACGTAAAGTCTACAAAAGGCTAAATGTTCTTGGCTTTTTATAACAAAAATAAGCAAAGGAAAAAGCAATTTAAGCAAATAATAGATAACTAAAACTAAACCTAATAAGCATCTATGGAGCTCACAAACAAATGAGCAAGGAAAACAACCTGATAAGCACTTTGAGAAAGCTATAAGCACTTTTGCACCCATACACCAATGAATATAGGCTAAGAGGAGCCCTTGAGCTTATTTTTATGCTTTAAAATAGATCCCTTAATGGTATTAAAGGCCTCATTTGCCCCTTAAAAGATTATCCTATAAGATACAATAAGCAATAATCTAAAAACGGAAGTTTGAAAACATTCATAAGTAGGAAAAAGCTAATTGAAAGGACCTATCACACTCAATAGCTACTGATTTATGTTTTCTTTTTAAAGGACAATTGGCTTTTGCAGGCTTAAATTTGAGCTAGTAAATAAGCTTTAAAACATAAAATATGCACAAGATGGATTAATGTCATATCGGGACATCAAGAACAGTATTGAACAAAAATACAAAAACTAAAACTCTAATCACAGAGCTTATCTATTTATAACTAAGGAAATGTTATACATTGTTTATAAACATTTGAAGAAAGTAAAAGAAAGCAACTATGACAGATGTAAACCTTAACTAAACAAAATGGCAATAAGCTTCCCTTAGACTTAACTCTCTACTACTGCATTTCTTTACTTAAATATACATGAATAAGGGAACTAAATCAAGACAACTTAGATATGATTCTTATCTATATAAGCTATTACGACTAAATTGTGAAAAATTCACAGTTTACAAGGATACTCAAACACCTTAAATTTAAGATGTAGGCTTTAAAATGCTAATTGAACTACTCATACACTAAATTTAAGCTAAGGGAAAATTAAACTAAGAACCAAATACATGTTTGAAAACCAGTTGACCAATTTTGGGTCATAACCCCAAAAACAATCCTTTAAAAGAGAAATTACATAATTTAGGCTGAAATAACTAATACAAGCATAAGTTTAATATCAATTAAGCATAATAAGACAAAATAAAGCATTTAAGTAGGAAATATAGCACAAAAAATTAAGCAAGAATAAGCAAGGCAGAAATGAGCTCAAAAAGAGAAAAAGTAAAATGTACCTTATTCCCTTGCTCAAAACAGAGAATGAATGACCTAATTAGCTCTAACCTACCCAGCTTATTTGAATAAGCTGTATAATAAACCCATATAGCTCTCTCCGTGGTTAGCGTTTTCTTCCAAAAAGCTTGAAAATCTAGATTATAGGTGATGAATCAGTAACTTTCATTGAACTTTTGAAAAACCTTTGAATGAGTAAAAAAACTTAGTTTCTATTAGCTTAAAAGAGATTATGAGAAATGGAACTTGTGAAACACAAAATAACTGATGATTAACTTAAAAGATAGAATTTGAAACACTTGGGAAATCTGAAAAATTTCATTCACTGGTAAAGGATTACAACAAGGCTTTGAAATGTAAAGAAGAAAATTAAAGACAAAAAAAACATAAATTAAGACATTAAAAATTAAAAGTTATACACTACAACCTACTTCACATCTTAGTTAACACGCTTCCTCTGTCTGAAAAAAAAAACACTGTTATAGTAGTCGCCTATGCCCTTTGTATGTGTGTCTTGTGTATGTGTTTCTTGTGTGTTGGAGACCCCAAATCAACCATCTTAGCCTTTATCTGAAGGTGGTTGCCAAAGCCCTAAACAGATATAACCAAATTATTTTTCATAACCAATGGGACATTTAAGGGATTGCAACATGTCTTTGTCATGTTCTATTGGAGGCTTTACGAGTGAGGTTGTAGTGTTTTGGAGTGTAGTTGCAGGTGTGGGGTGAAAAGACAATGAACAGTGGGTCATGGTGTTTAGGCGGGAAACATGGAAGAGATGTACAGTACTATGAGCAGGGTGAAGGTTTGTGGAAATGGCAAGAGTAGTCCTCCATTTTGTTAAGTGATATTGCAAAGAAATGAGTACAGGTTGTGCATAAAGTTTAAAGATTTGGCAGTTTAAGCCCTTGAGGGTGTATTGAGGGTTTACACTTTCAGTCCTTAAAGGACTAACAGAGTTATTGGTTATAGAGGTCTAACGGCTGTTATCTTGTTTGGGCATTTATAACGCATGTTTTGGGAGGGTATATATTCAAAATCTGGTTTTGGGACCTTTTGTGCATTATTAGTGTGGTATATGGGTTGATCCCGGCACATTATTGTGATGGGTACGGTGCTGGGCCCATTTAAACATTTATATTCGGTTACGGCTTCGGCTTTGACTTTGACTTTGTCGGGTTGACTTTTCTGTTGACTTTAACCTTGACTTTTTGACTTTGGCTTTTCATCACGCTCTTTCCGTTCTCGTGCTCGGTTTTGTCCGGTTTGGCTTCATTTTTTTCCTTTTCTTAGATATCCGTTACCTGCACAATATTAATATGCCAAACATAACAAATACTATGTATTTTTGGTAGTTTTTGGTCAAATTTAAGTCGTTTTTATGGAAAATGGTATGTGTTATAAGAACATACCAAAATCACCTCTTACTAAACTTTTGCGTGGTCCTTACGTAATGCTATACAGTAAAATAAAACACTTAAGAAAACCAAGAACTCGATATCCTTGAATAATTACTCGACAAGTAAAAGGTCAAAGTGATTCATCGAGTGGGAATTAAAGAATCAAGAGTTTTGAAAAGCCCATTTTTTACAATTTATTAAAGTATACACTCTATTACATACTAATTTGTGTATTTTTCATATTTCTCTCTTTTTTTTTAGCAACTATACTTATTTTGGAGACTTTTGTTATTTATACATAACTCGTTAGGGATATAGAACAAGATGCATTTCACTCGATCCGAAAATGTCCCAAAATTAGGTTATATTTCGTCGTTCCTGTCTTTTCACTGTCCCAAAACCAAGCTTAAAACGAAAGCACCATTAAATATAAGTTAAGACGCTAAAATACTCATATTTGAACTTGGAAATTTTCACTCTCGATAATTATTATATCTTAGTTGAATGTGCCTTTTCAAATTTCACACTATGGTTAATGTTTTGCAAAAATTCTATGTCTTCAGTGTCCACCCTGAGAATAATGAGTTTGACAGGTGAAGAGATCATCCCACTTGTAGTTTGTCTTTACGTCTCGGCACATCCCAAACTTGCGGGCTTAAGTGACCAGGAGTTTGATCTGACCACCACAGGGACTAGTATAGGGACGCAGAACCTTTGGTCTTTCCAAATCAATACTATTAGGTTTCCCGTTTATCACATAGACTTATTGTAAAAAAACTTAAATGTATTATAGGTTATAGTTCATAAGCCATAATTTAAAATTTTATACAAAAGTGATTGTTCTTACATTTATTTATTCACACTTATTATGTTTAAACATAACATTGATGCCTAATTATAACCACTCAACCTTTTTAGATGGCTGCAGACAGCACAGGTATTTGAGGAGACCTGCTCAAGATGCTCAGCATAGTCTTGTATACAGTCTCGGATAATTATGATTCGTACTTCGGGCTTGTCTTTAAAAAGCATTTTGTAATCTATCGATTTGTGAGCCGGCAAGAGATGAAAACAAAAACTTTTATCTGACCCACCACAGTTGATATTATTATTCGTTATATTTTTTTTCATTTTCTTATCATATTTTTCTAATAATCATTTATTTTATATTTATCTCAATTTCACGGATATATAGAATGACTTATTTTTGAAAAATTACAACGTTTAAGTTTGAACACAAGAAATAAATATGGGTGTAGTTGTTTGAGAGTGTTTAGGGTGTATGTGAGTTGTAAGAGTGTAGAATGGTGAGAGTATGTGTGTATTTATAGGATAAAAAGCTAGTTAACTCTCTTGGTTTCACAAACAACCCACACTGAACCAAATTTGTGCCCTAGGAGGTGGTTTTTGAAGTTTTCTAGTTACCCACACATGGTTTTGTTAAACAATCATGGTACAAGTTTTAATTAGGGGATTTTGGTACAAGATTTTGCTAAGATTATGAAAATCTTATGAATTGTGCACATACATGCATGTAATCATGATCTAAAGGGCAAAGGAGAAGCAAATTGGTTATTATCCAATGTACAATAGGTTAGTGGATACAATTAAGACTAGTATTAATTAGTTAGATGAAGTACTAGTACTTTTAGGATCATTAGTAAAAATTTTAGGTGATCTTTGATATGTATGTGTATAGATATCCGGCCATAGTGGGCATTTGACACAAAATTGATTTAATTTTGTGTTAAGGTTTTAAAAGTGGGTATTGGTTTGAGTCTAGGTAAGTCTAGGTATTTCCGGGGTGCGTCCAAATGTATTTTATTGCGAAACATAACCCTTTTACGTGACCAATAAATATACAATACTCAAAGTACATAATTATCTTTTTAATAATTATTTCTTACTTGGTTGATGTAACCCTTAATTTATTTGATGACCGTTTACATTAAATGGTTATTTCTAGTCTACGCGATTTAGCTCAAAAGCAAAATTAAAAGTAAACGCGTATCGGACTAAAATGAATAGTGACTAATAATAGGAGTCGTAAGTTGACCTGAAATTGAGAAATGTCACACTTAATACCCAACACCACATCGGGCCCCTTCATTGGAAGCACATAAAGATCAACTTCCATTGTTAAACCTTGCATGTTAAGCGTGACCCATGAGCAAATACTCTCACACAATAATGTTTCCCAACTCCTGATATACACTTTGAAAGGCTTGGTTGATTGTACGGGCAAACACATTTTTTCCATGACATCTGGCCGAACGAAATTATGTGTATTGCCATTATCAATTAGAACATGCACAATACCAACCAATCGTTCCCCATAATTGGAGAGAACGAGGACTCCCTTGTCGTGGGCAATCTTTGGTGTAATGGGGTCCTTTGCATTGTTCACATCCTACTTGAGCAGCATAAACTTTTTCATATACCTTCTTGATCTCTCTTCCTAGATTGTTCAGTTGTGCTTGTATAGCAGCCAGTCCTTCAGAAGTCTCAGTACTTCTTCCTCTAGATGTTCCATTGTGCCATTTTTTAGAGTATTCTGCCATTTCTTGGATGGCCTTTTTACCATCGGCAGCTGTCTTAGTTGGAATGGCACCTCTTGAGTCAAGAATCTGTCGTGTTGGAACATCCAACCCATTATAGAACAAAATTACCTCCTGCATCTCAGTCAAATAGTGTTGAGGACACTTCATCAAGAGTTCTTTAAAATTTAAAGCGCTCACCGATGCATGATAAAGGTTTCATCTGGATTCTTACTGGAAAGTTGTTGATTTCCTCCAAGTTTCTTATCGTAAGTTCGTCCAGGTGGCAATTTTGTTAAAAAAAATAATTTTAAGATCCTTCCCAAGTTTGATCAGAACCAGTTTGTTTTGTTTCTTTCTTAGCCAATACCTACGCTCCAGTAAAGAATTGAAAGACACAAGCATTATTTGATCCTCAATGATGTTAGGAACATGGAATAAGTCAACAATTTCAAGAACTTTTTCAATGTGTTCGTTCGCATCCTCATTATCCGAACCGCTAAATGTGTTTTCTCGAAGCTCCTTAAGAAATTGGCCTTTCAGTTCAAAACTATCTTTTTCCTCAATCTTAGGCCTAGCAACTCCCGATCCATAGTCCGTTCGGGTCTTGCTCATGTATTGCTCCATGGTTTCCGCCATTGCCTCTTCTTCTTTTTCCTCCGAGTATTCTTGGTCTGAAAATAAATAAAATGTTAGGGTATTCTCAATTTCCCAGACTTATGACTTGAAGTATCTCTAATGATACAGAATTCTCATTCAGGTTCACTTGTAATGTGTGAATAGTTTTTTTTTGAACTCCTTGTCATGCACATACCTGAAACAAGGTATAAAAAATCAGTAGATTTGCTCCTGAAGGAACGATAGAAAAAAATTTAGCACAAAAACCAAATAGGAAAACTAAGATTTCTGTTTCTGTTCCAGATGATCGATACGCCATATCCAATAGGAGTGGATACGCCGTATTATTCAGTTTGAGTGAATACGCTGTATTGGACAAAAGGTTGGATACACCGTATCCGATGGAAGTGGATACGCCGTATTCAGTTATCGACCAGAACAGTGTATTAAGAAAAACAATAAAATACGCAAACAATTAAACACACACACACACACACACACACACACACACACACACACACACATATATATATATATATATATATATATATATATATATATATATATATATAAGCAAACAATTAAAGACAAATATACAAAAATTAAGGAATATACAAGAATATACACTAATCTAAATTACACTACTCCTAAGGGTTATATCTAATCTAATGTTATGGAGGTTTTACACTCCTAGGCAAGGTCTCATGTTCGAGTCTTGTCTAGGGCGATAGGGGTTTCCTCCCGCGTGTGTAAAGGGAAGGGTGCCATTGCCTTCTGGGCTGGACCCAACCTGGTTGGCTCGCTACGCCTTCTGGGCTAGGGGCCATGTAGCCACAAATTGCCGTTCAAAAAAAAAATCTAATGTTAAAACCAAAAAATCAAATAAAAATCAAGATTAATTTTCACTCCCCGACAGCGGCGTCAAAAACTTGATGTGTCATTGTGTGGTGTATATTTTATTGATTCAAGTTTTAAATTTATATTTTGTCGACTAAACCAAAAACAACACTTTAACGGGCAGTGTACATGATTGATAGTAGTTTCATGGTAAGTAGAGTGTCGAACACTTGAAGCGAGGTTAAATCTATCAATTTAATTAATATCTTGGTTATATAATCTATGTTAATTCTATTCTATTCTAAACCTATGTCAGTCCTAATTCTAATTCTAATGAGAAAAAGGGGGTTTTCAGCCTGAGAGACTGGCACAGTTTGGTTGGTGACTACAATCAATTCAAGGCACTTTAACCCACGCAAGCAAATAAACAAAAGATAAAAGGGCGATCGAGCCAAATATAAGAAAACTGTATTAACCATTATTAATATCCTAAATTAAAAGTTGGTTTGTTTATTTAGTGCAATGATTTCTTCTCTCGAGGCGGTATATCATTCTTAAGACTTAGGCGTTACATCATCCTAAGACCTAGACACATTAATTCTGTCACAATTAAAGCATCCACATAAAGCATCCTTATTTGCTGATTATAATCTATCTTAGGGATTAAAGCAATGGTGATCTTGTTAAACCCTAGCTCATAGAGACTTTACCCACTTACCGCTTAATGGCGATTTATACACTAGTAGTCCACTTGTCCAACTATCCAATAGAATCAAAACGTTATTTGTTGAATTATCTAGGTTCACCTTCTAGTCAACACGATCAATAAACCATTGGCAATATCCAATTAACTAGTTAAGCCTGAAGCGTATCCTAGACACAGATTTAGAAGGACAATATTTGTGATCCTATGATTCTAGATGTATAAATTACTATATGGAGAGCTATCCCAGACTCTAGATTTACTTGGTCCGTATCACTAGATCCAGTTGAATGATAGGTCACATACAAAAGCGCGTAAACAAGTATAAATTGATAAACATAAACAAGCATTCAACGATAAATCAAGAAATCGAGATAAACAAATACCAAACATTCAGATCTTCATAATAATGGCTAATACCCGAAGGTATTAGCCTCCCCTAATGTCATAATAAATACAAAAGCAATTATTTAGCCAAGGTAAATGACAAGCTTCTGACTAACCCTTTTAAATATATATATAAATAAATATATAATACTTATAAATATATAATATAAGGATAAGAATCAAAAATCTCTCAATTGTAGTAAACCGGAAGTATAATTCCCGGGTCGTTATGTCCCAACGAGGCGTGAATTTGAAAATCGAGTGTCGGTTTGGGAATTATGCTTGAATAATCAAAGATTTGAATTGGTTATCTATTTCTACAAATAAAATGCAAAAACAAGCAAAGAAACCTTAAAACAAAAGCAATTTAAGTTAAAACCTAAAATGGGAACGTAAAAACGCGACTTAAAAAAACTAAATTATCAAAATTTAATCCTAAAATGATTATTTCACTTTTAATAAACCCTAAATGACTAAAATGTAAGAACAAATAAAACTAGACCAAAAACGTATGTGATTTAAGCTTAAAAACAAGAAAACGAGAACGGGATTCAATCCCGTTCTTTGAAAAACGAAATTGTAAAATTTTAACTCTACGAACGCAAATTTATTTTTTCTAGGTCCTAAATGATAAAATAAAATTTTGAAAAAAAGAATTATATTTTTTTGACTTTTATTTTATTTATTATGAATTAATTACTTTTTTAATGAAAATAAATTATAAAAAATATCAAACTAATTTATAAAAATCTAAAAAAAATATAGAAAATACTTTGACTTATGTTGATTCTAGGAAAAATACTAAGAGGTTGCCAGCTTATCTCAATAAGCTGGGAAAAAGCTCTAAAGGGCTTAAAGGAAAAAAGGGGGAAAACCCCTTATATAATTAATTTTGCACAACTCTACCAGATGGCCCTACTGGTGCCGGTGGTAGAGTGTGTGTATGCTAAGGCTTTGGTTGAGAGGGGAGGTCTCGGGTTCGAGCCCTGCTCACCCTTGAGACCTCTCTACTCCCATATTTTTTTTTTGCAAAAAAATTAAAAAAACAACTGTTTAATAAGATGAATAAACATTTTTTCTTAACTTCAACCTTTTGATGAATACTTATTAAATAACTTGGAAAAGCACAAATTAAGCTGACAGAAAACTTAATATAAACTTAAGGCACTAAGAGGCTAATTTTTTTGGCTTTTTAAGAACAAATAAGCAAATGAAAAAGCAAAATAAGCAAAAACAAATAACTAGACAAACCTATTAAGCATAAATGAGCAAAATTAAGCAAAGGAAACTAGCCAAGAACTAAAATAAGCAAATAAGCTCAGAGACTTAACTTTTTAAAACTAAGTCTACAAAAGGCTAACTGTTTGGCTTTTTATAACAAAATAAGCAAAGGAAAAAAGCAATTTAAGCAAAAATAGATAACTAAACTAACCTAATAAGCATCTATGAGCAAAAATGAGCAAAGAAAACAACCAGATAAGCACTTGAAAAGCTATAAGCACTTTTGACCAATAAACTATGAAAACAGACTAAGAGGGCTCTTTGAGCTTATTTTTAAGCTTTTAAATAGATCCTTAGGGATTAAAGGCCCATATGCCCTTAAAGATTATCCTATAAGCTACAATAAGCAATAATTAAAAGGGAGTTTGAAAAACATCTAAGCTAGGAAAAAGCTAATTAAAAAGGCCTACTCACACTCAGTAGCTGCTGATTTATGTTTTCTTTTTAAAGGACAATTAGCTTTTGCAGGCTTAAATTTGAGCTAGTAAATAAGCTTTAAAACATAAAATAAGCATAAGCAGATCAAGTATGGACATCAAAGAACTTATTGAACAAAAATCAAAACTTAAAACTAATAAGAGCTTATCTAATTTAACTACTGAATGTTAACTTTTTAAAACTTTGAAAAGATAACTAAGCAACTATGACAGATGTAACTTAAAAACAAAATGGCAAAAGCTCCCTTAGACTTAACCTATACTACTGCATTTCTTTACTCAAATAAACATGAAAAGGGAACTAACAAGCACATAGAAAAGATCTAACTATATAAGCTGTTACGACAATTGGAAAATTCACAGATTTAACAAGTGCATACTCAAAACCTTAAATTTAAGATTTAGGCTTTAAAATCTAGATTGAACTAACTCATACACTAAATTTGAGCTAAGGAAAACTTAACTAAGAACCAAATACAAATTTGAAACCAGTTTGGACGCATTTTTGTGTCTAACCCAAACACTCCTTTAAAAATAGAAAACAAATTTTAGGCTGAAATCAACTAAAACAAGCATAAGTTAATATCAAATAAGCATAATAAAGACAGAATAAGCATTTAAATAGGAAAATAAGCACAAAAATAAGCAGGAATAAGCAAGGCAGAAATAAGCTCAAAAAGAGAAAAAGTAAAATGTACCTTATTCCCTTGCTCAAAACAGGGAATGAATGACCTAATTAGCTCTAACCTACCCAGCTTATTTGAAATAAGCAGTCTAATAACCCATAAGCTCTTCCTTGGTTAGCTTATCTTCCAAAAGCTTGAAAACCAATTATAGGTGATGAAACAGATACTTTCATTGAACTTTTAAAAAACCTTTGAATAGTAAAAAAATAGTTTCATTATTAGGCTTAAAAGAGCTTATGATAATGACTTGTGAATACAAAACAACTTGAATGCATAAGCTTAAAAGACAGAATTTGAAAACTTGGAAAACTGAAATTTTATTAACTGGAAAAGGATTATCAAAGGCCATTGAAATGATAGACAGAAATTTAAAGACAAAAAACATAAATTAAGACATTAAAAATAAAAGTAAAACTACAACTATACTCCTAGTTAACTAGTTTTTTTTCACTGTATGAAAAACACACAGTTATATAGTCGCCTATGCCCTTTGATGTGTGCTTGTTATGTTTTCTGTGTGAGGAGACCCCAAATCAATCTTATCCATTTATCTTGAGTGGTGCCCAAGCCAAACGATCTCAACCCTTTTTTTTCATAGCCAATGAACATTTAAGGGGATTGCCAACATGTCTTTGTCTATTTGTGGAGTGGGGTTGTAGTGTTTTGGAGTGTAGTTGCAGGTGTGGGGTGAAAAGACAATGAACAGTGGTTCATGGTGTTTAGGCGGGAAACATGGAAGAGATGTACAGTACTATGAGCAGGGTGAAGGTTTGTGGAAATGGCAAGAGTAGTCCTCCATTTTGTTAAGTGATATTGCAAGAATGGTCCATGTGGTGATAAAAGTTTAAAGATTTAGCAGTTTAAGTCCTTAAGGGTGTATTGAGGGCTTACACTTTCAGTCCTTAAAGGACTAACAGAGTTATTGGTTATAGAGGTCTAACGGCTGTTATCTTGTTTGGGCTTAATTACACTGTTTGGGCCGGTTTATATTCAAAATGGTATTGGGCCCTTTTGTCTTCATAATGTTTAAATGGGTTGACCCGACCCATTAGATGGGTACGGGTGGGCCCATTTAACATTTATTCAGTTACGGCTTCGGCTTTGACTTTGACTTTGTCGGGTTGACTTTTTTGTTGACTTTGACCTTGACTTTTTTGACTTTGGCTTTTCATCACGCTCTTTCCGTTCTCGTGCTCGGTTTTGTTGTTTTGGCTTTGTTTTTTATCCTTTTTCTCAGATATCCGGTACCTGCACAGTACAAACACAAAAACTAGCATATATATGGCATTTTATGTGCGTTTTTGGTCGTTTAGGGTCATTTTATTAAGATAAAGGTATGTCTATTTACACACATACCAAAGTCTCCCATACTAAACTATTGCGTGTCCTCACGCAATGCTATACGTAAACACTTGAGAAAACTAAGAATCTAAATTCCACTCGACTAATAACCTTGAAAAGTAGCTAAGTGTTCGTCAAGGGGAATGAAGAAATCAATAGCTTTGAGAAGCCCCGTTTTTACCATTTTTAAATATACACTTATTCCTACACATATTTTTGTATTTTTCACTTTTTCCTCTCATTTTAATATATTACTATAATATATATATCTATATATATATATATATATTATATATATATATATATATATATATATAATAATATATATATATATATCTATATATTTAACAAACTAACTTTTATTTGACTTTCGTTATTTTCATAACCTTAGGGATCATAGAACCAAGAGCGCATTTCAACCCTAAAATGCCCCAAAAAGGGATAAATTCGTCGTCCTCGCCTTTTTACTTGTTCCAAACCAATCATAAAAAATGAAATCACCGTTAAATATGAGCTAAGATGCTAACACTACTCATATTGCAACTTGTGAACCTTTTCCACTCAACTCACTCCCGATAATTATTATATATTAGGGGAATAAGGCCATTTTGAATTTCAAACCATGATCAACGTTTGCAAAATTTATGTTTCACGTTTCCACTACCGAGAATAATGAGTTTTGAAGGCGAGATCATCTCATGTAGAGCGACCTTCCGGCCTCGGCACATCCCAACCTTGTGGCTAAAAGTTACCAAGATTTTTTACCACCCCACAGAGACTAGTATCGGACTCACGGAAGACCTTGGTTTCAAAACTCTTAGTGTCCCAGAGTACACATAGCTTATTAAAAAACTTTAAAATAAATAGTCAAAGTTAAAAGCATATTTAAAATTTAACAAAAAGTGACTATTTATTAATTTCACATCTTAATATTAAACATAACATTGATGCTTTGTAAACCTCAGACCTTTTAGAAGGCTGCTACAAATATCGGGTTTGTGAGCCGGCAAATGCCAACAAACTTTTATCAGTTTTCGGATTATTATCTTACTATGGCTTTCTTTTAGAAGACTGTAACATCGGTTGGTGAGCCGGCAAATATGCAGCAAACTACATAATCAAGCCCACATTTATCTTATTATTCTTTTTCATCTTTTCATCAGTTTCATATATATAAATATAACAAATATATATATAAAGTATATAAATATATATAGTATTATATATATTATATATAGATAGTATATATATATTAATTTCACTTTATAATATATAGAAGACTTCTTTTTGAAAAATACAAGTATATATTTGAACTAAGACTAAAATTTTTGCTATTAACTACATAAAAATTGTTGATTTAAGTTTAATCTCCAAAAATAACACTTATTATTAATCCGGTTAGAAGCTTATGGGAGAAAAAGCCACTTAAGTTTGTAAAAAAAATTGCAAAAACAAAAATTGTTGGGAAAGTGGGAAGCCCCAAGTGAGCTGAGGCTCGAACTCGGGACCTCTACCACCCTCAACCAACAATTTTAACACCATGCTCCGCTACACACTGCCCTTGGGACTTCTATGGTTATTGTTTGCATTATTTTAATTTTATAGTAACTTTGGCAGTTAAGCTTAATAAGCCTTTTTGGCTTATTTCCAGCTTATCTAGATAAGCTGGTGACCCCGTGTTATTTTTCATAGATTCTTCGTAGTTCAAAGTAATTTTCCTGTTTTTTCTAGATTTTTATAAAATCGTTTAGTATTTTTTATAATTTAATTAGATTAAAAACTTAGAAAATTCATAATAAATAAAATAAAAATCAAAAAAATATAATTCTTTTTTTTTAAATTTTCTTTTATCATATAGTTCTTAGGAAAAATAATTTTGCATTCGTAGGGTTAATTTTGCAACTTTTTGATTTTTAAAGAACGGGATTGAATCCCGTTCTTGTTTCTTCGCGTTTTTAGCTTCAAACAACCTCCGTTTTCAGTCTAGTTTTTTTTAAACTTCGTTATTTGTCATTTAGAATCTATTTTAGCAACATTCTTTTTAGTTGTAATTTTTTAATAATTTAGGTTTTTAGCTCGCGTTCCGGTTCCGTTTTTGAATTTTATGCTTTAGATGTGATGTGTTAGGATCCCTTTGACCTTTAGTTGTATTCCCGTAGTTTTAGGAAATAAAAATCATAATCCAAATCTTTGTCCATATTCAAACATTCAATCCATTCAAACCGCCATCCTAAAAATCCATTCACGGCCACGTCTGGAAACGACGGGAACGTACTTTTCGGTCTACTACTTGATTTTATTGATCAGTTTCGGATTATCCTTATATATATTATTATAAGTATTTTATTTTTATTATTATATGTATTTAAAGGTGGTGGTTTCGATCATCGATCCTGGGTCAAAAAAATGGTATCTTCATTCCACAGGAGAGAAGATATGGTGGAGCAACTGGATCGTGAGAAAATGAAGAAAGATCATACATTATAAGCGAGAGAGGTTCACTAAAGTATGAGATTCCAAATCCAGTGTTAAGGGTTTGGGATGGGTGGGCAAACATTAGGCACATGTTAACTCTGGTTCTCTTGGTGGAAAATATCCCCACCGCATCATCCATAGTAAGAATTGCCCAGGCTCAGGCTCAATCTTATAAAGCAGAAATGATCATTACTCCTGTAGAGATATGATGTGAGCTGAGTTTCATCGGGAACTCCTCATGAACGGATAAAATCACTCCTTCGACAGGAAGGAAATGGGACTTGATTGAGTTCAAGATGAACGAATTCATATGAGGGAAATATTTAGCACGAGTAGTGGTACTGCCACTACTATTCTCTTCTAAATCAAAGCAGAAAGTTTCAGATTCGGTTAAAGAATTATCAAAGGTGTTAGTCTCCTCCAAGAAAAGGTTAAGAGATGTGGAGGAAGACTTGGTCATAACATCAGAAGGTGGAACGGGATTATCTTTTAATGCTTCGATGTTAGCAATAAGAAGATTGACATTCAACAATTTTTCACGAAGGATATCGTCTTTGATTGTTAGAAGAATATCGGTATCAATCCCTCCAACTTCCGGGACAACAATCTCCACCACCTCTAAGCTGACGATCTCAGCATCGGGAGGTGATGCATCGACATAATCGATATCCTCACCGTAGGGAGAATCGTCATCACTCGAAGAATTATCATCGTTGGAATTGACAACAATCTCAGAATGTTCATTGAGAGCATTAAGAGGGGTGGTATTTTCACAAAGAGGCACATCACACATTTTGTCGGGAATACCCTCGGACTCACTTGGGATTTGGACAAGGTCCTCGACACTAGACTTTATTACTTCGTCCGATTCCGTTGCCGGAACAGTGTCAAGATGCTCGTCCCCCATACTTAGAGAGTTATCGGGTTCCTTGATTGGTAAGACGGGTGTGATTGCAATGGTATAGTCCTCGTCATCATCATAGCAAATGGGAATCTTCCAATATCGATCTTTAGCCGCTTGATCTTCCGCAATTCGCTTTTCTTCTTCCTTCCTTTGCATAACTTGACCAACCAAATCACGTATGGTTGTCATTTGCTCCATAAGCTTGTTTTGAGAATTTAAAGACTCATTTTGAGAATTGAGAAGATCATTTTGAGTATTGAAGATTGGATGATTGACGGTATATTGCGGGGGTTGAAATTGGTCAAAACCGAAAGAATTAGAATCATAGCAAGAATTTTGCTTATGATGATAGTCTTCATTCATTGGTTGACATTGGTAGGTTTCATGAGCCCTGTCATACCCCCAAACTGGGCCTAGACGGAATACGTGTCCGAGGGCGTGACGTCATAACAATCCGATCACAAAGCAATAAAGAATGACCACTAATCATGGACGTTTGAAAAAGTTTACTCGTTGCATAAATTAAAATAGATTTAAGTTTTACAGCCCATAATAATTAAGTTAAAAGGTAGCGAAAGCATAACAGAGTTTTGATAAAGACAACGAGTAAATAATAGATAGGTCTTGAAATTGGCGAAGTCACATAGCACATAGACTCCACATAGCATCAAGAATCAATCCAAGCTAAGCACCTGAGAAAACATGTTTAAAACGTCAACATAATGTTGGTGAATTCATAGGTTTAAGTT
>BQNB010088235.1:0-27708 GCA_026074375.1 Tanacetum coccineum | reverse complement strand
ACTTCAGTCGGCGACCCTAATGTTTGCTATATCGTTGATGGACCTTAGGCATCTCAAGTAATCTGTTGATCAAAACATTTGGTTTGTTAGATGTTGTTTTTTTGTTGAAAAGAGAAGGTAATTACCGGCATTTCACCCAACTTATAGTAATTTATAATTAAATTTTTCTTTATAACAATAATAGAATAATTAGGTGGATGATGGCTTGTTTAACCAATAACCAAATTTAAAACCGTATAATAATTTACTTAATATCAGGTGTTATCTAGGGTCACCAAGAATGGTGTAAAATGGGATCAACAATCATGTTGCATGTAGAAGTGGCAAATAGTAGACTGCCTGTGACATCCGTCAATTTGAGGTCAGTAACCGAAAGCAAACGTATGATATTGGACTCTCTTAATTATTTATGAAGTCACTTTTATGTGGTCGCATTACTATTAGCATTTAACGCTTGTCTATGTGCAACCCGTGTTTCGCGTCGCTGTTTATCCCCAAGCTTTAAATTCTATTTTCTAAATTTATAGAATTTATTTTATTATTTTTGGTCGATTTATTTAAAAATCGTCGTTTTAATTATTCACGAGTCGAGCTTTGGTTAATTATTCGTTTTAACGATCGAGAAATCAACGATTCCATATTTTAGCTTCGAAAACTTGATTATTTTATTTTAGTATTTTTTCGACTTTTAATTTGTGTTTGGCGAACCGAGTCAATATTGGGGGTTTTATAAATCATTGGGCTTGAAAAATAAATACAAAATTTTCAAAGGAATTTAATAGTGTACTGTTTTAACAAAAAAATAATATAACCCACAAAACCAAAGCCTATAAGAGGGTCGGTTTAATATAACCAAAAACCAACGACTCTTTAGTTTTTTATTTTTTTATTTGTTTTACCAGTCAGATATAAACTAGGATGCGGAATTCTGTATTTGTGTATAAATAGTGCTTTCCCTTGTTTTAATTCTCATATCTACAACAGTAATAAAACTTCAAAGCCTAGTGCTCTTCTTCCTTCTCTGTTCGAGCAACACAAGAAAAACCCACCAAAAATCTTCAATCTTGATTTCAAAATCACTTCCATTTAACCTTAAATCAACCATAAATTAAACCTCCGTCATCCCCCATCACTAAAAATCACCATGCATCAAGATTCTTGATTTCTTGATTTTCATAAAACTTTGATTCTTAGGGTTTTTATCAAATTAGGTGCAATTGAATCATCAAAGGTTTGATTACAAGTGTTTTTGAACAATTTTGGTGAATCAAATCAAGTTTTCGAGTCTCTCTTTTGCTCTTGAGGTATTCGGCCAAGACATCAAAACCACAAGGGTTCGTGGTTTTGATCATCTAATTATTTTCTTGTTATTTTGTAAGTCTTTTTCTAGTTTTGATTTGGTTTAATTTTATATATACTTGTATGTAGGTTGATTGTGTTTAAGAATCCATGGATTAGGATGCATGTTATAATTTTGGTGTTATTGGTAATTTTGATGATCTAGTAGAAGAAATAGGTTAGTAGTAGGAGTTTGGCGATGTTTGGGTTGATTTTGAAGGGCTTGAAAGTTAGCCGATTAGGTCAGAATTTTAGGCGTATAATTCGGCCGATTAGTGATGTTGTAAACTGGTATTTTGTTGTCTAACATGATAGGAGTCGTCCTAATAAACGTTTCGGTATAAGAATCAAGGTATAACTCTTAAAAACGAATGAGATATGGTTATTAGAAATTTGGAAAGCCAAGTCATCAAATTCTGCACTTGTTACTTTTATGCAGAATTTTTAGTCACTTTGCGAGTACCATATCTTGACCATCTAAACTTGAGTACCATATCTGGACCATACTAAAGACTTTTCTGGATTTTTGGTGCCCTAAAATTTATATTAATCGAACCACTTTACAATGGTTTAGGGCCTAGTTTCCCGATTTTTAATAAAATAAGTTAGTCAAAAGTGAGTTGCAAAACAAGTTGTCAAAACTGAGTTTTAGAGTCAGAATTTGGGCTGTAAAGATGTAGTGAGCAGGCGGATCAAAACTTAATATTTTTCAATGAAATTTACACAGTAGCATCTTCATAATGTGTATGACTCTCTTTAAGTTTTTTAGATTTTTCGGTATAGTTTAAAGGGGTCAGCTCATGCCAAACTTTTGCAAAGTCTAGCAGACCCCGTTTTAGGATAAGTTGAATTGGTGTATTTTTCAAAAATGGTTAGAGTTGGCTACGGTTTATGGGGAGGCTACTGTAGTTTAAAAACATATATAAGTGAGTAGATATATAAGGGGAACGTCGGGTTCGACCGTTTTACATCTCTTTAAGTATGGTGAACATCTAGTAAAAACCGGCGAAATTTCAGAAATATTAGATGTAGCATTTTTGTGATTCTCTATCATGGATTCTTAAGCAGTGTGTGGATATTACTGCATGTCGATATATATAAATATGTATCTATTTACTCGTATTACGTTACATTTTATTATAAGTGTGAGTTTTAATTACGCGCCATTATTATAGGTCGCGGTTGAGATCGTTGTTGTCGTTCTTCTTCATTTGTTGATTTTCTCATTCGATACTCCTACCTTTGATGAGTTTCTCACATTCCCCTTTTTACATGATTTTAAATGTTTTAGGGTTGGAAAGCATGGTGTGTCGTTTGTTATGCAATTACTTTTAACTGACTAATCTTTTGAGCGTATTTGAACTTGAATTGTTTTGAACGTATGGAACTCTTATTTGAACTTGATGAAATTTGGAAACGTGTTGTTTTTTTTTTTTTTTTTTTTTTTTTTTTAAACTTGGAACTTGAACATTAATTATGTATGTTGTTGTACGCTTGGAACCCGCCACTACTTTTAACTCATTTTCCCCCTCAACGGGATTGAGACGTTAGTACTTATGGATAGCGCTATTAAGATATTAGCCCCTCCTCACTCCTCGCACAAGGGTGCATAGTACTAAGTGTTTGTGCCACACTATACAACTAGAACTTGATTAGATGTTGGAACGGTTAGGCTGAATACGTTTAAGTAGTGCCTCGCATAATCCACTATAGGTCTTACTATCAACGATTTGTTTTGGACTCTCTTAACTTATTAGGAAAATTAATGTCAGTGGGGACAATTTTGTTTTTGATAATTTGCCATTGAGTTGGAAAACTTTTATCGGACATCTACTCTTTTCTAAAACTACTGTACATAATAAGAAACACTAGCTAAACAAGATTCGAAGGTCGAGGAGGATTAAACAATAACTTAGCCATATTATTTAGAGAGAAAAAAAGGAAAGATGTGTATGTGTTTTTGAGAGAGAAAGAACACACACACACTTTGGTGAAATGATACAAATGAATCCTCACCCCTCTATGGAAGTATGGAGGGGGTATTTATAGTCCAAACACAACTAAACTATCCTCAATAGTCTAATCTAGTCCCTGCGTGTTTGGCTATTAATGATCTAATGTAATTCCGGATAAGTCAACATATTTTAATGCTAACAATCTTCCCCTAATATGTTGACATACGGAATTACTTACACTGTTCCTAACAAATACAAATACAACATGATAAAATGACATCCAAGGCGCTTTCAGTGCTAAAGATGATCTTCATGATGTTTCTCCTGGTCCCTTTTTAACTTGTACTCCAGCTTGGATCTTCAGTGTCTTTAATTGTACAGGAACCATTGTAGTATGCATAAATTGGATTAACTTCCCCCTAATTCATGCAGCGTGTCTTGAAAAGCTTTCTTCATAGACTCCTTTTTGGCGAAGTTTCTGAATCAGATTCCCCTTCAAACCAAACATCCCTTGATTCGTGAGCAGATTCTGAAACTTTATTGTAGCTAAGAAAAAAAACTTCTATTTGACCATTTACGTGCACAGCAAGGAATTTTATAGGAAGTAGAAAACACTATATCAAAATTGTTACTTTAACGTTTGCTAAACTTGTCGTTAGGTCTTGTGAATATTAGTTAGAGGGCTAGACATGCAATGGAATCAGCAACAATTCTTCTACGTATGTAGACTACTTCATAAAACTACTTAGTAAAGTAGTTACACTACTTCCCCCTAGAATTGATTGGTAACATCAAAGTCAACTATAGTCCACCGGATGTACACATTTTCCCCCATGATGGTTGCGAACTCTCGGAAGCATCATTGTCGTGTACGTCTATATACTCGAGAAGTTCTTGTCATAAGCATCAATCTTGAAAAGTTATGAAAGACATTGAAGAACTTTGAAGGATTTTGCTTAGACTGTGAAGTACTATTGTCGTGGAATAGCACAATAATATCCCATGAGAATTGTTGATTACATCTCAACCTTTAAACTCTCTAGCTAACTTGCCAACCTTGAATTCTGTCGGCTATTGTTCTGATCACTTTGTAAAGTAAACCCGATATACCAAACTTGAAAATGAAGTAGAATCTCCCAAATTTGTTACTTAATCTTGCACTGTTGTTGATTGAAGAACAGTGCAAGATTAAATCTATAAGTACTCTATACTCAACCAAAAAAGTATAAGAAGTACAACACCTCTTGAAATTATCCACATCGACATCTTCGTGTGACACTGGGTACTACAATGTAACTCCTTTAAGTGATAACTATAACCCGTGAGCACTACAATGTAACTCCTTACATCAGGAAATAAATTGATAACCCAAGTCATCAATCTTAGTTGTTACGTTCAAGCAGTCGTCAATCGATAGATTGGGTTTGGAGAAAAGGGGTAGAAAATAGAAGGAAGTCTTGATGATGAAATAAGTAGACGCCTTAGTGAAACTCACTTCAATTCTCAAATAAGGGATACCAAATCAACTTCGTGATCATTTGTCATCGTAATCTGAATCTTTAGCCGTTTTGACGTTTTAGTGAATCTTATTCGGATCATTTTTAGTGTTATGTATCGTGTTTGTTGTGTTGTTGAAATCAATTAACATTAACGGGATTTTACAATTCTATGACTTAACCCGTAAAAACAATCGACTTTTACGGGATTTTACTAAATCAAGAAAAAATCGTGAATAAAAAATTGTTGTTGTTGAAATCGTTGTTGAACTTGAAGTACGTGAGCTTTTGTTGACAATTGTTGAGCTTAAAAACGAAGAATGGTGGCCAAATTTTGAGCTTGAAAATGATGTCCCTTCACCCCCCCCCCCCCCCGTGTATCCCCCAACATCTAATAACTAATCTGAGGATCTAACGGTGTACAAAGTGTTTTCTAACAATGAGGGTTAACTATCAAAACACAGAAGACTAATGATGAAAAAGGATTAATCTTGCAGGGGCTGCATGTGACCATATTCAAAAACGTGATAAGTATTGAGAAGTTGTCCCACACAACAAAATGTCTATAACTGTCGTGGGTCAAATTGAAACGAGGGAAACGATTGTAATCTTTCCTTTTTGAACTTGATCGGTTATCGTCGGTAGCAAGTAAATACACAACGTTGATCGAAACGATGTGACGATCACGTTGGTATAGATTAAACGTACCAGTAGAGCTGGGTATAAAAGGATTGGGCTTTTGTATTATGGCTTAAGGCTTATAAGATATAAGTGGGCTGTCCCGGGCCCACTAGGTGGGTACACAACCCACTTTTGGCAATTTAGGTTTTTGGGTTCGGTTTTTGATGCTCTTTCCAATGCCTCATCATGGGGTTGACTTTGACTTTTTGACTTTTTGTTGACTTTGACTTGGACTTTTTGACTTCTCACGGTCTTTCCGTTCTCGTGCTCGGTTTTATCGTTTTGGCTTTAATTGTTGTCCTTTTCTTGGATATCCGTTTCCTGCACAATACAAATGCAAAACATACAAATACAATATATTTTTGGTACGTTTTTAGTCATTTAAGTCCGGTTTTAGTGGTCAAAGGTATGTGTAATTAAACACGTACCACAACCCAATAAAAAATCTTTGTAAGCCACACAAATCTTGAAATAAGCTCATGTTTTTTGGGAAAGAAGTAAAAAAACTTTATAGACCACTTTTAAGCTATGAACATAAGACGAGAATATTGTTTTCCAAATGTAAACAAGGTGACTTTTTCCTTTTTCAAACAAACACGCACCCTTTTTGTTGAACGGTATTCTTGTCGTGTTCTTTTTTTTTCTCAAACCAAAGACGCAACTTCTCAAAAGTTAATATAAGCCCAAAGGATAAAATTTGAACAGTAAGCCCAAAGAAAGAAAAAAAATTATAGTGTAATAAAGCTTTGCCAAGTAGAGAAAAAAATAAGCCCTTTAAGCCGAACCAATAAGCTCAAAAATAACCACAACAAACCACAAACACAACACACACGAATACAATACACCTCGGTTAGCTCTTGATACCAATTATACACATAAGAAACACTAGCTAACTTTGATCCAGAGGTCGGGGAGGATTAAACAAATAGAAAGCCATATTATTGAGAGAGAGAAAAAGGAAAGATGTGTATGTGTTTTAGAAAGAGAAATAACACACACACACCTTGATGACATGTTACAAATGAATCCTCACCCCTTCATGGAAGTATGGAGGGGGTATTTATAGGTCAAGACAAGGGAAACTATCTTAACTTCAATAGTCTAACTAGTCCCTGTGTGTTTGGTTATTAATGATCTAATGTAATTCTGGATAAGTCACATATTTTAATGCTAACAACTACATTTTGTGTACATAATCTTGAGAGCTCACCAACTATTTCGATAGTTGACTGTTTTATCATGCTTTTCAGGTGACATTCCCAAGGTGGAAACTTAGAGCCGTGCCTTTCAGTTATTGTCAAGACGTCTACATAATTGAAAGAACCTTGTACTTTTAAATATCCATGTTTGGATAAAAAACAATATACGATGTTTCATGTACTTTTAAAATTGTTCTTGCAGATGTGTAATTCAGAAATACATTACTTTAATAAATCATTGTATGGTGTTTTAATCAATCATCTTGTGTGGGTGTTATTGAATTTACACCTCGCATTTCCGCCTTGGTGGGGTGTGACAGATTGGTAATCAGAGCCTAAGGTTATAGAGAACGTCGGTTTTATTTTATCAAAAATAAAAATCCTAAACTAGTAAACAAAATGATTTTCTTTCTAAAAACACCTGAACATGAAACAAAGTCTATAGTCCGAGTGTTTTGCGATCGTTAGACCTAAATTAGACATAACTTAGATCAATATGTTTAATTCAGGGACAAATCATGCAACACTTGGTATAGTCATTATTTTAAACATTTAAAAACTGACTTTCCACTTTAGTCACTGAAAGGCATACTAAGAATTATGGGCATCGTACATCATTTACTTTTAAATGTCCACCTAATTTGATTTTAGTACATCATTGCTTAATATTGATTGATCCATTAAGTTCTAGTTTCTATTCACATTGTTTACTGTCGTTATAGTGTCACACTGTAAACCTAAGCACCGTGTTATAAGGGACCACCCGTTAAAGTTACAATATGTACATATAGATCGTCTTCACGCGTTAAGATTTCGTGAGTGAGACCGACATGCACTAATTACTTTTCGTACCTTTACCCTGCAAAAAGACCTTGAGAAGACTCCGTCGATAGATTCCGAGTTGATCCTGAAAGGGGGGCGGAAAAAAAAAAAACAACCCCCCAAAAAGCAATGAATCTAACGTAGCACACATTAGAGACGTTTGATCTTTCCTATTAGAGCTAGACGACTACATTTTGTTCACAGTCTTCATGTTTATTTCGTCAATACTAATTAAGCCAACCATTTGGACTTTTAATGTAAGCATTCTTTGCTGTTCGCAAACCACGAGTGTTTAGTATTAAAGATTTTTTTTTAGCGACCCTAAAGTTTGAGTCAATTCAAAAACATTAAGCTTTTTACCAACTTCTAACTTAAGTTCATGACAGTTCTTGTTTGATGAGTTGTGAAATTAAGATTAAAGTTGCTATTTGGCTTAAGACCTTTGAAAAATTCACTCGAGGATGGGTGAGGCTTGGATGTGTAGATGTGGATACTCAAACGACATGGATACAATGGGACTATAGAGAGATTAGGATCGAAAGAAGAAATGCGGGTGTTTTGTCCCTATCCTACCAAACTCTTTTCCGGATTAGTTGTTGGCAGATACACCAATGAAGGTGTACTAGTGAAGTTTACCCGCACGGTTAATTTCATGCTCTTTCGGATTACTAATTGTTTCTCTATTATGATATAATAAATTTTTGGAATCAGTTGTGTAGATCAAGTGTCAAAATTTGATTGATACTATTATCATTATCTTTTGTAAAGATTCTTGTAAAATGTTATCTGATTACTTAAATTTTACTTATATAACAAACAAAACGGTAAACTTTTACAATGCTTAATTTAAATAATTATCTATTAATCAATTTTATTGGCAACCAATTTAATATATATTTTTAGAAAATTTGAAATCATGTTTATTTAATATTGTTTAATTGTGAGATACACTTGCTTGTCACCTAAATATGCATACCACTAAATTTTGGTTAAATACTAAACATGATTGATTTACATCGATATGGTACAGATGTACATTGGTATGGTACCTTATGTTGATTAGTCATTAAACACTTCGTTCAAAAGTGTTATATCCAATCTTTATGAATTGAAGATTTTCTAAAAAACATGTCATTCTGTAACTATTTTCTTATAATATGTATAAAACGTTTGAAGGTAACGGTTTGATAAGTTGTCTAGAAAATGAATTTTTATGTTAAATGTAGAATTAATGGCGGGAAAGAAACACAACGTAGCAGCACTGCCATAACACCATCCTCGCCAATGAAACAACAGATGAAGTATCCCTGACAACTTAGACACTCAACTTGCTTGTCCGAACTGCTAACTCAACTTGTTTAACCTACCGGGAGGAAACCAGCAAATCAAAGAGAGCCACACCAAGCGTATTTCAAAACAGTTAGGCTTCTGGTGCCAAGGAATTTGTTGCACAAAGGTGAAGTGGTTTACTAACTTGTTTGAAAGCATCGAGTCTTGGCTCCATACACTAAGTGCCCGGCTAGAGTCCAAGTCGATTCGTGCTATATGCCAAGGCCGTGCTTAACCGTTGTGGAATACCTTGTTCAAACCCGAGGACGGGCCGCTGCCATATCCCAATCTTGGGGTGATTTTAAAAAGTTAATGATGGAAGAATATTGTCCTGATGATGAAGTTCATAAGTTGGAATCAGAATTTTGTAACCACAAGATGGTTAGATCAGATATTGATGGGTATACGGCTAGATTTCATGATTCAAGGTGGTGCCACAGATTTTACAGCCCCTATTGACCAACGTGTCATACACTACATTCGTTTAGCTCGCTGAGATCAAGACTCGTTCACTTCGCCTAACCTCGAATATATTATAATATACAATCAAGGTGCGTAAGTATGCCAACCGTTTGACCTAGATGTATCAAGAGGACTTTTCAAAAAAAGAAAATGCTGGAAACAAAAGGAGGTTCGAATGAGCCAGAAACATAACCGTGTAAGGGATTGATAGAACAAGAGACAAAAACTGTAGGGAACTTACCCTGCTATTTTGAGCAAGGTCAAGGACATAACTTAGTAATTCGTTTCAAGTCATCCAAAATTGCAAAATGCAACGTCCATTATTCTGTAACTGCCCTCTTGTCGTCGATGTTACCAAAGTTCCACTTTACCAGATACTGCACAGTAGAGCGCTAATGAAAGACCAAGGCCAACTTGCTTTTGAGTCTGGAAGGATCCTAACCACTTTAAGAGTATCCCATGGATGAATCGAGCTACTACCACATAGGACATTGCCAAACCTTGTCTAGCTTTTGAAGGTAATCACCATCTAAGGGATCAATAGGAATTTGCACAGGGTAAGCTTTTGCTTAGTTATTGCTGAAGCCCCACAAGACCCGAACGTTGTGACAGGTACATTGTCTCTAAACGATCAGTTTACTACAGTTTTGTTTGATTCTGGTGCGGATTATAGCTTTATATCTACCAACTTCTTGTCATTGATTAACATGAAACCTAGTGTCATAAGCCCTGGTTATGAGATTGAAATAGTTAGCGGCGTTAAAGTAGAAACTAATAAGATTATTCAAGGTTGTAGACTTGAGCTAGAAGGTCATACATTTATCATCGATTTTATTCCCTTTGGATATGGTAGTTTCGACGTGATCGTAGGAATGGATTAGTTGTCAAAGCTGAGAGCTAAGATAGTTTGCTATGAGAAAATTGTCCAAATTCCATTATCTTAAGGGGATATTTTAGAAGTTCATCAAGAACGTCCCGAAGGAAACCTGAAACAGTTGAAGACCATGAAGGTGAATGAGCCGAAACTCAAAGACATTCCTAATGTACATGAATTCCTTGGTGTGTTTCTGAAAGATTTATAAGGTTTACCCTCATCTCGTGAAGTGGAGTTTCGCATAGATCTTATTCCTAGAGCTAAGCCTGTTGCAAAATCACTTTATCGTTTGGCACCTACAAAAATGTAAGAACTGTCCAACCAACTTAAAGAGCTCTAAGAAAAAGTTTCATACGACCTAGTTCTTCACCCTGGGGACCACTAGTGTTGTTCGTAAAAAAGAAGGATGCTTTGTTCCATATGTGTATAGACTATCAAGAGCTGAACAAGCTAACTGTCAAGAATCGCCACCCTCTTCCTAGGATCGATGACTTGTTCGATTAGTTGCAAGGGTCATGGTATTTTTCAAAAATAGATCTTCGATCTAGCTACCAATAGTTGAGAGTACGCGAAGAAGATATTCCCAAAACCGCTTTCAAGAAGAGGTACGGACATTTTGAATTCACGATCATGCCATTCGGTCTGACTAATGCCCCCGCGGTGTTCATGGACCTTATAAACTGCGGATGTAAACCGTATCTTGACAAGTTTGTCATTGTATTTATTGACGACATCTTAATTTATTTAAAGTCCAAGGAGGAGCATGAAGTTCAACTAAAATTAATATTGGAGTTGCTTGAAAAAGAGAAATTGTTCGAGAAATTTTTGAAGTGCGAATTCTGGCTACAAGAGGTTCATTTTCTCGGCCATGTAGTGAACAGTAAAGGTATACATGTGGATCCCAGCAAAATTGAAGCAATGAAAAATTGGAAGCCCCTGAAGACCCCAACCAAGATCCGCTCGTTCTTAGGATTGGCAGGATATTACAGGCGATTTATCACAAATTTCTCCAAGATTGCAAAACCTCTCACCTTGTTGAATTAGAAAAACAAAAAAGTTTGAGTGGGGTTGATGAGCAAGAGAACGCCTTTCAAACATTAAAGGACATGTTATGTAATGCTCCTATTCTGGCACTTCCTGAGGGCACAAATGATTTTGTAGTTTACTATGGCACCTCGAATCAAGGTTTGGTTGCATTCTGATGTAGAGGAACAAGGTAATTCCCCCCCCCCCCCCCCCCCCCCCCCCCACCCCCCCCCCCCCCCCCCCCCCCCCCCCCCCCCCCAAAAACAAAAACCAAAAAACAACAACCACACCCCACCCACAACACCAAAAAAACAAAAAACAAAAAAAACACAAAACCCCAACACACCACCCACAAACACACCACACAGTATTGGATAAGCTTCTAGAAACCTCAAAAATCATGAGAAGCTACACCACTAAGATTTAGGAATTGGGCGCTATAGTATTTGCTTCTCACAACCTAGAGATACTTTGTATGGAAACAGAGGAGCTGATTTACACCGATCATAAGGCTTCAACACATTTTTTAATTTGACAGAATTAAATATGGTCGAGACGTGGATAGAGCTTTTCAGCATTATGACTGCGGAGATTCGCTACCACCAGTAGGCACGTAGTAGTGATGGTTACGAGGCAAGAAAGTTTAAAACGTGATGATCTTGAGCTATGAGTATGGACATCATCTTGGCCCCCCACAAAATTTAACAAAAGTGCTTTTTTAGAATACAGGCGCCTGAGTGAAACTTTCAAAGGCGTCAACATCCAGCCAAACTTTTTGAACGGCTAAGGACAAATACTGAGAGAAAAGAAGATGGTGGATTATATCTTGCTGAACGAATTTGGGTGCCAGTCTATGGCAATTTGAGATATCTTTATCTGATTACAAGAAGCTATAAGTATATCTTATACATCTGATCAGACAGATGTACTATGATCTACAAGGCTTATATTGGTGGCCCAGAATGAAAAAAGATATTGCCATGTACGTTAGTAAATGTTTGACTTGCTCTAAAGTTAAAGCAGAACACCAAAAACCCTTAGGATTACTTCAACAGCCAGAGATTCCAGAGTGGAAATGGGCGAACTCACAATGGCCTCATAAAACGTTTCAGAAAACCGTAGCGGCATGACTGATTGGGTATTGTCGATCGATGCCAAATCTGCGCATTTCTTAGCGGTTCATAAAGATTTCAAGACAGAAAGGTTAGCAAGATTGTACATCAACGGGATCGTAGCAAGGCACGATGTGCCTATATCAATCATATCTGATCGTGATAGTTATTTCACATCAAAATTTCACTGTCATGCGATCAGCTTTAAGACATGAGATGGGTTTAAATACACTCCATCCTAAATGTGCCAAGTGCGCTACCATTCAAACATTAGAGAATGGTTAGAGTTGGTAATTAATTTTAGTGGCAACTAGGATACTCATCTACCGTTAGTAGAATTTTCATACAATAACAGCTACCACTTGAACGTGAAGTGTGCCCCATTTGAAGCATTGTATGGAAGGAAGTGTCAAACGCCCATAGCTTGGGCAGAGGTAGGAGAAAGCAAGCTATTTGGATCGGAGATTATCCAGGAGACTACTGATAAGATTGTGCAAATCAAAGAAAGATTAAAAGCCACACGAGATTGCCAGAAAAGCTATGCTGACAATCTTTGAAAGCCATTAGAGTTCAGTGTCGGTGAATAATGTATATAAGGAGTGCTAGAAAGCGTGGTACGTTTGGTAAGAGAATCAAGCTTTACCGAATTTAGGGACCGTTTGAGATTGTCGACGCGTCGGTCAGTGTATCGGCTGGCTTCCATAAAGACCTTGTAGGAATTCATGACACGTTTCACGTGTCAAACTTAAAGAAATGCATGGCTGACCTAAATTTGTACGTACCGCTAGAAGAAGTCAAGATTGACGACAAACTATATTTTGTTAAAGAACCTATGTAAATCATGGACCGTGAGGTCAAGAAGCTAAAAATGAGTCAGATTCTATTGTTAAAAGTTGTTTGAACTCGACGAAGAAGAATATACTTGGACCAAGAAGACGAGATGAAGCGCAAGTATCCGCAACTGTTTGTGAGCGCTACGACTTAAGACGAGCAACTAAAATTTTGGGACGAAATTCCCTTTAACAAGGGAAAACTGTGACATCCGTCAATTTTGAGGTCAGTAACCAAAAGCAAATGTATGATAATTGACTCTTTGATTATTTATAGAGCATTTTTATGTGGTGCATTACTTTTCGCTTTTAGGTGTTCTGTGCAACTTGTGTTTCACACGCTATTTATTTCCGAGCCTTTAAATTCTATTTTCTAAATTTTATAGAATTTATTTGACTATTTTTAGTCGATTTAGTAAAATCCATCGTTTTAATTATTCGCGAGTCGAGCTTTGGATATTTATTCGTTCTAACGATCGAGAAATCAAAAATTCCACATTTTTAGCTTCGAGAGCTTAATTATTTTATTTTAGTGATTTCTTGACTTTTATACGCGTTTGGCCGAAACCGCGTCAAAAATTATATTTTTGCAACGAATAACAAGTAAATTGAATAATTAGGCCTAAGTTTTGGTGTAGTATCCATGTTTTAAAAAAATTTACACATAATAACCCAAGTCCATAATAGGCCGGTTATCTTCAACCGAACAAACACCCTTATTTTTTTTATTTGTCGATACTAACTAGGATGTTATTTCCATATAAATAGATTACTTTCCTTTTTTTAACACATAGTACAACAGTAAAAAAAAGAGACGTTCGTCCCCTTATCTCCCTCTTTTGTGAGCGACAAACAAACCAAAAACTACCACCATCATTACCAAAAATCAAATTGATCATTTCTATTACTTCACAAATCACTCCTAAACTAAACTCCCATTATCCTTTTCAAATAAAATCAAGCATGCATCGAGTTACTTATATTCTTGATTTTTATTAGATTCTTGATTTTTGGGTTTTGATCAAATTGGGTATAATTGGTGTTGTAAGGGTTCAAGATTAAGTGTTTTTAACAAGTTCGGTGAAACCAATGAAGAATTTTGGGTCCTTGTTTTGTGTTTGTGGGGTTCGGAAAAGGTTAAGAAACCATAAGGGTTTATGGTTTTGATCTTTTAACTATTTCCTTGTATCTTTATAAGTATCCTAGTTAATTTTTATGTTGATTTGATTATATATTCTTGCATGTGTATAGTTTTATGTCGAGAATCCATTGATGGTCATGCATGTTACATTTTTAGGATATTGGATAGTTTAGGATGATTAGCATGATTAATAGGTTAGTTTGAGCATATTGGAATTGTTGATGATGCGAAAAATTGGCGATTTGAAGGTGTTATAAAACCCCTATTTAGATCAGAAAGTTTAGGCTCTTGTCGACAAAATTTTGATGTGGTAAACTGAGTTTTTATCTAAGAAACGAGTTCTCTACGCCAGTTAAAAGTTTGGAAACTTGTTATGTCAAATTCTGCATTAGGTGATTTTGCGCAGAAATTTAGGTCAACTTACGTAAGCCATAACTTGGTTATTTTAAAAGATTTTATAGAGTTTCTTAACTCTAAAACTAAGTTCGGCGAGTCTACTTTCCAACGAAAAAGGCCTCGCGGATTTTCAGTAAGTATAAGTTATTCAAAAGGTCTTTACAAAATGTGTTATCAAAACTGTAATTCTGGTCCAGAATTTAGATTCCAAAGATGTAGTGAGCAGGCGGATCAAAACATAATATTTTTCGACAAAATTCATACAGTAGCATCTTTATAATGTGTATGATCTTTTTGAATTTTTCCTGATTTTTATGTAAAGTTTAAATGGGTCTGATCATGTCCAACATTAGCTAAGTTCCAGCAGACCCTGTTTCGGACACTTTGTGTTTTGGTATTCTTGAGAAATGGTTAAACTTGTTAGTAATTTTTAGGAAAATTTCAGTAGTCTATCAATACATATAGGTGGTTTTAAATGAGAGATGAGCATTGGTTGTGGTCATTTAGTAATTCTTTAAGCGTCGTCAAGCGACTAGGAAAACAGGTAAAATTTCAAAAAAACATAAGTGTGGAAATGATATGTTGCGTCTTGAGCATGGATTCTTCGACATAGGATTTATACATGTAGGAATATATATTATTCCATATCATTTCAAGTTATGCATATTCTAAAATTATAACTTTCTTATACGCGGACCACTACCATTATAGGTCGCGGTTGAGTTGTTGACATTCTTCTTCCTTTGTTGATTTTCTCGATCGATACTCCTATCTACGGTGAGTTTCTCACATTCCTCTTTTTACATGATTTTAAATGTTTTTAGGTGGAAAGCATGATGTGTCATTTGTTATGCAATTACTTTTAAGTAATTATTCTTTTCAGCATATTTGAACTTGAACTTGTTTTGAACGTATGGAACTCTGATTTAAACTTGTTGAACTTTGGAAATGTGTTGAACATTGAACTTGGAACTTAATATGTATGTTGTTGGATTCTTGGAACCCGCCGCTACTTTTAACTCACTTTCCTCCTCAACGGGATTGAGACGTTAGTACTTATGGATATCGCTATTAGGAGATTAGCCCCTCCTCACTCCCCGCACATGGGTGCATAGTACTAAGTGTTTGTGCCATACTATACAACTGGAACTTGATTGGATGTTTGGAACGGTTAGGCTGAATACGTTTAAGTAGTGCCTCGCATAAACACTATAGCATATATATGTTGAATTGGTTTTGTATTAAGTTACTTTATGTAACGGGAACTGTTTTGAAAACTTGAATTGTTTTGGACTATCAACTTGTTTGGAAATTAATTTTGGTTTGGACAACAGTTTTGATAACTTTCCATTGAGTTGGAAAACTATTATCGGACATCTACTCTTTTATAAAACTATATTTCGTGTACATAATATTGTGAGCTCACCAACTATTTCGATAGTTGACCATTTTTATCATGCTTTTCAGGTGACATTCCTAAGGTGGAAACTTAGTGTGATTGCATTTGATCTTGTTCAAGAATGCCTACTTTCTTACAAGTTACTGTCTTTTGGGATATCATGTTCGGAAGAAAAATAACTTATGTTGACTTCTGTACTCTTTAAACTTGTATTTGGTATTGTTGTAATTCGGATAACTTTCTTTTATCTCAATCATGCATGGTGTTTTATCTATCACCTTGTGTGAAGTTTATTAATATGTTATACCTCGCGGTTCCGCCTTGGTGGGGTGTGACACGTGCAATGATAAGCGAGCAATCCATTCCACAAAATTTTTAGTGTTACGCCTTTAATGCAACAATCTATATTCGGAATAGGACATGTATTAGAAAAACATTAAATAAAACACCATATGAAATTATCAGGGGCAAAAGTCATCCTTAGGTTATTTTAGAGTTTTAGTTGTAGATGTCAAATAGGAACTATCACCCTATACGAGTCTAAACCTTACAACGAAATCTTTATATGATACTCCCAAACTTCAAAAGGGTACATAATATTCAATAAGGAAACATTGAATTTTAAGGAACCATCTAACTTAATCTTTGATGAAAACATACCAAAGGCCCTAGATGATAGGATAGAAGAAAATCAAACACAAACCTTTAAGGTAAGCAAATTGGCCATAGACAACCTAGAAGAAATAGCTTTTAGGTTAGAAAATGTAAAGGAAGTAATTAACCATCCAATAGATCGAGTCATAGGTGATATAAATCAAAAAACACTTAGGTCAAAAATTCAAAATAATTTCTTTGCCTTCATATCGACCCTAGAACCTAAGAGCTTGGAAGAAGCAATTAAGGACGAATATTGGACAATGGCCATGCATTATGAACTAAACCAACTTGCACAAAATAACGTTTAGAAATTAGTTCCACCACCCGGTGGTCATATACTATAATAGAGGTAAAATGCTCCTTTGGAAATACATTGGATGAGAATGGAATAGTTAGTAAAAACCACGCTAGGTTAGTAACTTATGAGCCTAATCAACCAAAGTCACCCATAAACACCTTATTTGCCCTAGTTGCACAACTTGAGTCTTTACGTATACTACTTGCTTATGCATGCAGTGGGATGTTTAAACTACAACAAATAGATGTTAAAAGTGCTTTTAATCGAGTCATTGGAAAGGAGATATACGTCACTGTAGATGTATCAAATCACTAAACAAATGAGCAAAAAAGACAAGTTTAGAGAGAGAAAGTGGGTTGTAGCACTTAGAGAGAGAAAGGAAAGGAAAATGTATTATATGAAAGAACCAAATGAACAACCAACCCTCTCCAAGGTCTGGAGAGGGGTATTTATACCTTGCTTAGGCCGGTCACACATAAGGGTGACTTATGTTGACCCGGTTAGCTTGGTAAGTTTCCAAATATTGTTGCTACGAGATATATTATTACATATTGGTAGTGACCGGGTCTTTTCTCGATTTCTAATAATCTCCCCCTAAGGGTGGCACTCCAATTTACAAAAACTTAACCTCCACAATCTATGAATGTCTTCAATCTTTGCTCGTAGTCTTGTTTTCTTGATCTTTATCTTGTGAATCTTGATGTAGTAATCTTTAGACTTTTAGGCTTTAGATTGTATCTTTATCTTGACTTGTATGTGATCTTGAGCTTCTTGCGATCATCGACCAAGCATAATTTCTTTACACCAGCTTGTAATCTTTGCCTTTTTGTGATCTTGTGACTTTTGGACCGACATGCTCATACTATTCTTGATATTGAAAGCTTGTGTAACCATCTTTCTTGATATTCTTTAACTTTAACTCTTTGTTACTTTATGGAGGACGTGCGGTATCATAGTAGCGGAAATTTCTTGAAATTCTTTAACTTTAATACTTCGTCACTTTAAGAAAGATGTACGGTATCAGAGTAGCGGAAGTCTTGAAACATGTACTTGAGCTTTCATGATGTCTTTACATATGTCGGTCGAGTATGAGCATGTGGCACTGACTTTGACTTGTCATCGATTAACTGCTGACACTGTCAGGAAATCTGCATGAATAGGTTAGTGATAAACAACATATATGGACAAGAGTGGCTTTGTCACTTTGTCGAATATGGTTGTAATAACCACGGTTCCCCGTTAATCAGTATAAATACTGCCTATGATCAGGTAGAATTCTGAAGAATCTGCTTGACAAGGTTTCATAGTTGTAGTAGCCGTTCTCATTACTGGAGCGTCTTAAAGCAGACAACACGGTAAGAGTGAACTGGTAAGTTACTATCTTCTTGATTAAGTCATCAATTCGTGTTTAGTTTTTCTATGTCCAGATACCCTTGTGAGGCTTTC
This sequence comes from Tanacetum coccineum, assembly GCA_026074375.1. Lineage (NCBI taxonomy): Eukaryota > Viridiplantae > Streptophyta > Magnoliopsida > Asterales > Asteraceae > Tanacetum > Tanacetum coccineum. The sequence continues at coordinate 9,247 of BQNB010088235.1, read as the reverse complement.
CATGGACATAAGATTGAAAATTGATTCAAGAAAATCAGTCGGTGTGTTAAGATGCAAATGGTTTTTATAACACACCAACTGTTTTATCATTTTCAAAATTCATTCGTCAATTCATAAGCTGGACCAAATCAATATCCAGTATCATAAGTTCGATCCTTGTAGGATCTCATAAGTCACCTACTGCAGAGCTTGTTTGATGTTGGTTCTGGAAGGACTTCCATCGTCATTGTGAGTACTTCAGCATCACTCTGATGTTCTGGCAATATCATAAGGATAATGTGTAAGACTCTTGATATATTTCTTGTTTTCACATTGTGTGAATTAGCAAGCATATTTTGGATAAGTGTCCTAATGAGATTTATGGATGATCTCTTTTATGGCTCTAGACTCGATAGTGCACTTTGGTTTTTAGTTGTCGAAAGCTAGAGCAGACTGCCACCTTTTCAATACCAACTAGCTCGGAGTGAGAAAGTCGATAGAAATATATTTAATCTCTGTGAGAAATGAAACAAGAGTCTTTTGAGAGACCTTGAGTTGCTGGGAAGGGTTGTGCATTGCATCACTATGTCCATGATGACTATCTTTAATGCCAGACAACAACTTTGTGTTTCTGATAGCATATGTATTGACCCGGTTTCTGCCTAAGTGTAAGGAGGGCTTTTTTCTTTTCACCCTTTATCTTTACATTTTTTTTAATTATTCAACCCCTTCAATGCTTATCAAGACTTCATCACTTACACCTTGTCGGGTTTGTTCTAGTGTCAGCTCTGTCTTAGTCCGAATTATTCTCTTTTCTCACTTTACTCCTTTTTTCATCATACCTAAGGACTTCTGTTCTATCTAATAGAATATCCCTGGGTAGATCCCTCAGGTTCTAGTTGGATCATAGGAACGAATCCCTAATCTTAACCACCTTATAACTCCAGTTAGTTACAAACATGGTTGGTCTTTTGGTATTGTTCTCAGCCTTAAAACCATTTGAAATGCTCCCCCTTAACACGTGCATCGATATTCAAAAATGTTTAGCACATTGTCACACCCCCAAATGGGGTCCCGTCAGAATAAGCATTCGGGGGCGTGACTTTCATAAATATCTCAAGCATAAAGAACGACCTCTAAGGGTACGTTTTGAAAATAAACACCGTTGCATTAAATTAAAATAGTAATAAGTTTTACATCGATCAATTCAAGTGATTTAAGAGTTAAAATGCGGAAGCTTAAATGAGTTTCAACAACGGTATTTAAGAACATAAATAACTTCTTGAAAACCAGTCTGGGCAAAAGACTCCACATAATACAAGCAACGACATCCAAGCTAAGCACCTAAGAAAAACATGCTTAAAACGTTGACATATAGTTAGTGAATCCATAGGTTTAGTTCAAATATTATCAGTATGGACCACAAGATTTCAAAACGTATGTGACAGTTATAGGAGATACAACTTCACATAAAGAGGCATTTACATTGCACTAAGCTCATGACACCGAGGCTAATAGTGGAAAGTAGCATGTAAACTGCCATATATTGCTTGCCCTTACAGGTGTCCGACCAAAGACCATCTAACTAATTTCGACATGAAATACATCCGTTGGCCTGCACAGTCCGTCAAATACCCGCCATCGTAAGAATTTCGAAACCGGCTGAGGATTATCAGTTCCAATAGACTATACCCATTTCACTCGCGCTTACTTAACCAGCCAGTCAGTTAAATATATTAACGGTTCATGATAATTCGGGCAATAGTGGTCTAAACTACTTAGGCAACACGTAAACGGGGAAATTCTCACGTATAGTACTTGTGTCCAGTTTTAAAAGCAAGCAATGTTTCTCACGACAAGTTATAAATTATTTTTTCAAAACGAGCAGGGTGGAGCTATGAAATCACCTTAAGCAGAGTGCTAGTGGATCAAAAGACATACAACTCAACGTGAAGACGAATCACACGGTCCTAGCGACAACCTAGCATATAGTTGTTGTTTAAGAATGATGTACAACGAAATAACTCTTTGAGCAAAGGCTGGTCATCCAAACATGAGTAGACAAGGCATATTATTTCAAAACATACTTTCCGAAATTATAAGTTTTTAACAAGTCTCAAAAAATTTCGTCTTTTTGTGTATTTTATCTATTAGTGTATTTTGTCTTTTAGTGTATTTCGTCTTTAGTGTATTTTGTCTTTCAGTGTATTTCATCTTTTAGTGTATTTCGTCTTTTAGTGACCCGACACAAGAAAGTTGAGTCAATAACCGCAAATGTTGACCTAGACCCGACTCCTACATTTTTCGCCATTTTATTATTAGTTCGATAATAAAATATATTTCTCGACATATTTTCAGTATTTATGAAATTTCGACATGACCTTTCTTAAAATGATAACTTTCCCTTTTATATGACTCGACTCGTAAAAGTACCGTTTTTATTAAAAAGTACACCTTTATTTGACACGCAAAAACATCCGACAACTAACTAAATCATGTCACGTCATTTATTAAGTTTACAAATGTGACGAATAAGTTTTTAGAACACCTAGTACGAGTCACATAGGGTTCGAACCATATGGACTCCAAAAAGATCAACCCGATCAATTTTCGACAACACCGCAAATATCACAACAAATCCATTATAAACCTAACCCCATTGACTTTCATAATTCACCGCCTTTCAACATAACCATTATCTCTAACTTAATCCCTTCATCAACAACAATTTAGATTCACTATATACATTTAATCTTCAAATAAATGATATAGCCGTAATGACAACTAACATATATAATTATAGATATATATTTATATTATATTATATATTATTTTAATATATATATATCAAAATGATCACAATAACTTTTATACACAAAAGTACAACTATTTTCATGTTCTTTCATTTATGTTTAAAAAGTTTAAAACTTGAGACTTGTAGTTTTATAGAAAAATATATAACGATTTACACAATGATCCGTTTTGTACACCTTGTTCGAAATGATCATAAGTATGCAAAAATACAACTTATTTATAAAAAACAAGAGATGACTTATAAGAAAGAATAACTAGAAGATTATTAGAGACTAGAACAACCCAAACGTTGTTTATAAAATACCCGAATACCAACCTGAACACTTTATCTTCAAATGGTATTGATCAATGATTGAAAAGTAAGAATTTGTGTGTGTGTGTGTTTATGTTGGTTCAAACAAGAGAGAAGAGAAGAAAGATATGTGTGTTTTTTTAGTAAGAGAAAGTAAATGATGAATGAAGAATGAATAATAAACCTAGACCATGTATGTATATCATTTCAAATTTTGGCATCCAATGTGGTTCTTGGTGGTGTGGTCCAGTCGTGCAAGCAAAGGGGAAAGGAAAAGGGGACCAATATTATCTCCCAATGAGGATTAAGGAAGGACTAGTCCTTAAACTATTTTGTAGGAAACATGTCTCTTAATTCAAATTTCAAAATGAGCATCCCATGTGTGTATGGTGTATGGTATTCGGTTGTAGGTATGAGCAAAAGGGGGGGACCAATTTGGTCTCCAACATTTTAGGGGTATAATGCTAGAGTGGATTTAATTTCAAGGGTTCCATGCACATGTATAAGTTACCAACTATATCCGGAACATGCAAATAACGAAAATGAATAACGACTTCACTTAAATTTCTGAAATTTTAAATATCAATTAAAAATGTAAAAACACATCTACTGATAAAAGACTAAGAGGTATGGATGCACGGATCACTTCCGGCAATGATTCTCAGTAATTAACGGAACAACTTCCCGGTTAAACGTAAAAGTTAAACGAAACAGTAAAAATTTAAATTACCAAACGAAAATGGCTAAAATATTGATCAGAATTTTACGGGGTGTCACATCCTTTCCCTGGTAAAAGAGCTTTGTCCTCAAATCTTAAGACGTAGCATTTGACGAAGGTTCAGAATTAGAAAAAAGGTGCGGGTACTTTTTTTGCATTTGGTCTTCACATTCCCATGTAAACTCAGGACCTCTCCTAGAGTTCCAGCGTACCTTAACAATCGGAATATGGCTCTGTTTCAGGCACTTGACCTCACGGTCTATGATCTCGACAGGTTCTTCGATGAAGTAGAGTTTATCGTTGGTTTTGATTTCATCCAGTGGTATGGCAAGGGTTTCGTCAGACATGCATTTCTTCAAGTTAGAGACATGAAAAGTACTGTGAACTCTACTCAACTGTTCTGGGAGTTCAAGTCGGTAGGCAACGGTTCCTACTTTAGCAATGATCTTGAAAGGTCCAATATAACGCGGGTTCAGCTTTCCCCGTTTGCCAAAACGTATCACCCCTTTCCATGGTGACACTTTCAGCATGACCTTATCCCCTACTTGAAACTCAAGGGGTTTCCGTCTTACGTCGGCATAGCTCTTTTGACAATCACAAGCAGCTTGGATACGATTCTTGATTTGAAAAATCTTCTCTGTTGTCTCATGGATGATCTCTGGGCTAGTGAGCTGACTATCTCCAACTTTAGCCCAGCAGATGGGTGATCGACACTTACACCCATACAACGCTTCAAATGGTGCAACCTTAATGTTGTTATGGTAACTGTTGCTATACGAGAATTCCACCATTGGTAAATATCTATCCCAAACTTTTCCAAAGTCGAGTACACAGGCACGCAACATGTCTTCCAATGTTTGAATGGTCCTCTCACTCTGACCATCAGTCTGTGGGTGATAGGTTGTACTCATATCCAATTGAGTACCTAAAGCTTTCTGAAGCGATTGCAAAAAGTAGGATGTAAACCTGCTATCACGATCGGAGATGATTGAAACTGGTACTCCATGCCTCGACACTACTTCCTTCAAATATTGTCTTGTTAATTTTTCTATCGAGTCGTCTTCTCTCATAGTTAGAAAATGTGCAGACTTAGTAAGACGATCAATGATTACCCAAATCGTGTCTTGACCGGTTGCCGTCTTTGGCAACTTAGTCACAAAGTCCATCGTTATGTTCTCCCATTTCCATAGCGGAACTTTTGGTTGAACCAACAATCTAGATGGCTTCTGATATTCAGCCTTAACTTTGGCACACATTATATACTTGCTGACGTAGGTGGCAATTTCTGCTTTCATGTTAGGTCACCAATATAACTTCTTCAGATCTTGGTACATCTTATCTGATCCAATATGGATGGAATACTTTGACTTATGAGACTCATGCATAATCAAATCCCTCAAGTCACCAAAACATGAAATCCAACTTCGGTTGTTCAAACATAATGTTCCGTCAGCACGAGGTTCAAGCTTATTAATCATACTTTGTAGGTCTTCGGTTATGAAATTCTCTTCCTTTTTGGCTTCCGATTGAGTACTCAGAATCTGTTTAGGAAGGTTTAATCCAATAGTCATGACTAAGGCACAAACTCGTAGCGGCTAAACTCTTTGCTTTTGGCTCAGTGCATCAGCCACTACGTTCGCCTTTCCTGGGTGGTATCGGATCTTATAGTCGTAATCACTCAACAACTATAACCACCATCGTTGTCTCATGTTCAACTCTTTCTGATCAAGAATATGTTGCAAACTCTTGTGATCAATAAACACGACACACTTCGTACCATACAGATAGTGTCTCCATATCTTCAAGGTAAACACTACTACACCAAGTTCTAGGTCGTATGTGGTATAGTTCTTCTTATGGACCTTGAGTTGGCGGGATGCGTAAGCTATGACCTTCTCCTTTTTCATCAAAATCGCGCCCAACCCTTTATGCGAAGCATCGCAGTAAACCACAAGGTTCTCACTTCCCTCAGGTAAAGCCAAAATCAGCGCACTACACAATTTTTGTTTCAACATCTGAAACGCAACTCCTCCCTTTTATCCCCAATCAAACTTCATGCTTTTCTAGGTCAATTTCATCATAGGCCTAGAGATCTTAGAGAAACCTTCGATGAATCGTCGGTAGTAACCAGCCAAACCTAAAAATTGACGAATATCAGTTGGTGTCTTGGGTGATGCCCAATCCTTGATTGACTCAATCTTAAAAGGATCAATGTGAATGCCTTCACTATGAATCATGTGACCGAGAAATTGTACCTTTGAAAGCCAAAAATCTCACTTTGAAAACTTGGCGTATAATTCCTCCTCCTTAAGTAACTTCAAAATTAACTTAAGGTACCCTTCATGCTCTTTTCTGCTCTTGGAGTAGATCAAAATATCATCGATGAATACGATCACGGATCTACCCAGGTATGGTTTGCACAATTGATTCATCAAATCCATGATTACCGTAGGTGCGTTAGTCAAGCCAAATGGCATTACTTGGAACTCGTAGTGACCATAGCGAGTCCGAAACGCCGTCTTAACTCTGAGTTGGTGATAACTAGATCTCATGTCAATCTTAGAGTAAACTCTTGACCCTTAAAGTTGATTAAACAAATCATCGATTCTCAAGAGTAGGTATCAATTCTTTATGGTAAGTTTGTTTAGTTCACGGTAGTCGATACACATCCGAAAAGATCCATATTTCTTTTTGACAAACAAAACCAGAGCTCCCAAGGGTGAGGAATTGGGTCTTATAAATCCTTTGTCAGAAAGTTCTTGCAACTGAGTGGATAACTCTTGCATTTTGGCTGGTGCTAATCGATATGGGGCTCGTGCTATAGGTGCAGCACCGGGGACTAAGTCGATTTGAAATTCAACTTGTCAAGCAGGTGGTAATCCAGGCAAGTCATCTAGAAATACTTCCAAAAATTCTTGTACAATTGGCACGCCCTCAAGTCGCTTCTCTTTTGACTTATTCTCAGCTTTCTTGGATGTAACTTGCGGTAGATAAACTTGACATCCTTTCTGTATATACTTCTTGGTCTTCGTACATGATATGATATTCAGCTTGGACTTACTTCTGCCATCACAATCATCACCTCAGATTATCAACACCTCATCTCCATAAGGGATACGAACGATCTTCTCGTCACAAACGATCACCGTGTGGTACTTCGCTAACCAATCCATATCGATGATGACGCCGAAACCACTAAGTTCTACGGGCATTAGATCAATGTTGAATGGATGACCTAATAATCCTAACATACAGCCTCTAAGGATAACATTAGTTTTTGAAATTCTTCCATCGGCAAGTTCTACGACATAACTAGTATCTAAAGTGGACAGTGCAACATCAAGCAAGGCACTAAAGGTAGACGACACAAAACTCCTATCGGCACCCGAATCGAATAATATAAAAGCATAACACTTATTGAGAAGGAACGTACCTGTAATGACATTGGAATCAGGGTTTGCTCCTCCTCCTATGATGGCATAAGCCTTTGCTATAGCTTCATTACTCCCAGTCTTGTTTCCAATCTTGTTTCCAGTCTTGTTCCCACGGTTCTAATTTCTCAACTTAAGACAATCCTTCTTATAATGTCCTGGCCTTCCACATTCATAACAAACAACACCTGACTAATTCCTAACTAAGGCCCTCTGAGTGTTTAGAGCAATAGCGGCCGTACAGTCTCTAGTCATGTGACCAACCCTTTTACAATTTCCACATCTCATAGTACACGGCCCTTCATGGTGCAACCTACACTTGTTGCAGTAGGGGAGAGATCCAACATACCTCTTTCTCTTATTGTTTCTGGCCGTGTAAGCTCTTGCCATATTCTGGCCTCCAACATTTTATCGCTTGAAGGTTGGTTGCTGCCCACGATTGTCCCTTGGTTGTTATCAAACCTTCTCTTGTTTTCATCACTTCTTGCATAACCCTTTAGTTTTTGATCCATTAAATTGTTAGCAACTCGGATCACATCTTGAAGTCTAGTGGGCTTAGCAGTGATCACATTCCCATGGATATTATCAGGCAAACCCCTAATGAATCTCTCAACCTTGTCCTCCTCATCCGAGACCATTCTAGTACACAACATAACCAATTCTTGAAATCTCCTAATATAATAGTCAAGTCATTTTCTTTCACAGTCAAGTTCCATAACTTAGTCTCCATCTTCTGAATTTTGTTTCTTGGGTAGTACACTTTCGCCATCAACTTTATACGTTTTGTCTACTTCATGGCATATGCAGCCTCAATCCCTATCGCTCTCTTATGCGAGTTCCACCACATCAAAGCACTGTTTAGCAGTATGCATGTAGCATACTTTACTTGGTACTTTTATGGGTAATTACTAATATGGAACACCGTATCCATCTTCTCGAACCAACAAGTCAACCCAACAACTCCTTCAATTCGATTAAAGTTAAGTGGATGACATTTTAGGAAGTCTTGATATGTGCACTCTCGAGCAACAGGCATAAAACATCCAAAGTTATAACTATTTCCTCCTCCGTTCCTGTTACCATTTCCATTATCTTTTCCATTACCGTTTCCTCTACCATTTCCATTTCCATTCACTCCTTCATTTCCGCCTTCATAGTCATCACCATTTTCGTCTTCCTGCTTACCCCCACCTTCCACAAAGAGTTCAAGGTTTCTTGCAGCATCACGAGCTTCTAATGCTTCTGCTACTCGGCGAGAAATTAGTTCGTTAACCATTTCACATGTCATCATCGCTCCTGATCATGTGTTAGGCATTGTCCTACAACATAACAATACACCACACGATGAGATCATATGTAATACGAGATTATTAATGAGGTTCAATAAAAATAACGGGTTTCATCACATGGAAACACATAATAAAATAAATTCATGATAATGATACGATTAGTAATAATGTAATATGCAATGATTAAACAAAATAGCATTAGATTAAGTACATTATAACATAGAATAATCGATATTAGATTTTATATACCAAATGTCAACGATTACATCATGGTTTCCAAAAGATACGATTTACAAATCCCTAATGATACGCTACTACTAGATACTACATATCAATACTAGAACAATCACAGAACAATCTAGGGATGGTAGCCTAAGTGCCTCCTAGCAAAAGCCTCGAGCCTAGCAATCCGCATGCGATCATAAAATCGGAAATGTCAAATCTGCCTCATCTCTCTACGAACACACAACTCCCTTCGCTAAAGTCGGGAAACTCTTTGATTCGTAACATCCAACGTGCCTCGAAGTCTCGTATTATCCCGCTCCAGCTCACTGATCCTCTCCAACAGAACAGCACTCTGCTGACCCGTCGCTACAATCCTATACCCCTGATCCCTCTGAATGCCCTCAATAACCTAAAATCGGTGAACTGGGATCTCCACAGTGTGATCATGAAGTCTCTATACTAGGGCTCCCAACGTCTTATAAGCACCCTTTATAGCTCC